>CABHPQ010174296.1:0-25000 GCA_902168405.1 Peromyscus aztecus | reverse complement strand
TATACCCCCAAACAAAAATGGGCCAACTTTGAAGCAGAAACATGACTACAGCAAAAAGCACATATTGACATCTACACACTGATAATGGGAGACTTCAATACTCCACTCTTACCAATATACAGGACATCTAGACACAAACTACACAGAGAAATACCTTGACTTAACAGATGTTACAAAACAAATAGAACAAATATTTTTCCAAATTTCATGCAAATAAAAAAGAATATATTTTCTTAACTGTACTTCATAGAACTTTCTGCAAATTTGACCACATAGTCAGACATAAAACAAGTAACAAGAGATAGAAGAAAGGTGAAAAACCACTTGCATCCTACCAGATCTGTATGGGTACAGGAAGAGATCAAAAACAACAGAGAGCTTACAACCCTATGGAAAATGGACAACTCTCAAATGAATTACAAATGGATCAAGATATATAGAGAGAAAGAATGAAAGAAAAGAAAGAGAGGAAGAAGAAGTGAAGGAAGAAAGGTATAAAGACAGAGAGAAAGAATGAAAGAAAAAGACTTTTGAGAAATTCAAGGAAAAGGAATACAAATCCTACTAAAACTTCTAGGATACAAGGAAAGATGTGCTAAGGAGAATGTTCATAGCAATAAGTGCCTAGAAAATGGACACATCCCATGCTAGCACCCAAGAGAGTAAACTGTAAGAAATGACCAAAATATACAGTGAGACAAAACAACAGACAACTGGGAAATCCAGCAATTCATAAGGACATGTGTTAAAAACCTGTCAGAGTGACTAAGGTCAATCACACACATGACATCTCATTTTGGTGAGGATGCAGAGCATGGGGAAATCTCCTCCATTGCTGGTGGGAGTACAAACTTTGTACAGCTACTATGGAAATTAATTTCCCAGTTCCACAGACTTCGGGAATTCTATCTGCCTCATGATCCAGCTATACCACTCTTGGACATATACTCAAAGTATGATACATCCTACCAGAGAGACACACCATCAGCAATGTCCATTGTAGCTTTTTATAAGAGCCAATAACTGGAAACTATCTAGATGTCCCACAACAGAAGAATAGATAAAATGTGGTACAGTTGTTTAGAACAGAATGACATCAGGAAATTTGCAAAATGGAAGCACTATAAAAACCATTTTGAATAGCGTAATCCAAATCTAGAAAGATAAACATGGAATGTATTCATTTATATATAGATACTAGCTGTTAAGTAAATGAAATTCAAGCTACAGTCCATAGGTCCAGATAGGCTAGGAAAACAGGAAGTCTTTAGTGGAGGGAACACATGGATCTCATGGGTGGGGTTGGAAGTGAGGGATATGGGCACAGGGCAAAATGGATTGTGAAAGAAAGTGCAGGCAGAATCCATTGGGTTGGGGGAGGTAATTCCCAATTTAGTGTGGAAACAGTACAGTGGAATCTTTCTGGAATCCATGAAGGGGATCCAAATGAGGACTCCTAATAATGAGAGATATGGAGCCTTGATAGTCCATCATTTCTCATAAGGAAAGGTTTCCAGTGGTGGGAATCAATTGCCTTCAATTGAGTTATTTTCCTCGTGGGACACATCTTAATCCCCAAACAGGCCAGGCTGTTGATAAAATAAAGGTTAGCTCTCTGCAAATTGATAAGAGAGGGCCCCATTGCCTAGGATAACAACCCACGCTCTCACTGAACATGGAGATGTCCACCTGGTACCTACATGGAGCATTAACTACTACAATCTAGTTCTTTGGTGTGAGAAGGTATACTGCAGGCTAATGAAGGAGAATTGTGAAAAGCAACAGCCACAAACCCTTTGGCCTACACTCTTTCTTGTCTGCAAATTATGATAGAAAAATAGTTACACAGAATATGTGGGAGTAGTCAACCAATGTCTGTTTTTATATAAGTCACAATCCACAAGAAGGAAGCCATAAATAACACTGCTCATATAACCAAAGACAAGAAACTAGGTGGTCCAGAATCCCAGGGTAAAATCAAACACTACTGGTCTAAATATAAATTTTTAAAAAATCAATAAAATGACTCCTAATGATATACTGCTTCATTCATATATCAGTGCCTTTTCCACTAATGATCAGGGAGTCCTCCTCTGGCAGCAGAAGGAAACACATGCAGAGTCCCACAGCTAGATATCATTCAGAGAAAGAGTCTACATAGGTTGTCTCCATCAAATGCCCCCTCAGAGCGAAGGATATAACATGGAAGAGAAGGTGGAAAGATTTTAAGAGCCATAGGGTTGGAGGAGAGCAAAAGAACAAAGCCCCTTGAATCAACAAAGTCCAGCTCAAATACATTTACAGAGACTAAAACAGCAGTGTCCTACATAGGCCTGTCTAGTGCCTCTGTGTATATATTATGGCTATTAGTTTTTAATTTCATAGTACCCTGAACTCTGAGAACAAGTGGATTCCTGACTCTTGTACCAGCAGTTGGGATCCTTTTTTGCACATTGGATAGCCATGTACAACTTGGTTGTAACAGTTGTTACTGCTTTCTATACTTTATTTGGTCATATTTGGTTGTTAACTTTTAGAAGCCTGTTATTTTCTAAAGAGAGACAGAAAGTGAGTAGATGCTGAGAAATGGGGTCTTGGGAGAGAATTAGAAGGAATAAAGGGTTGGGAAACTAAAATCAGTATAGGTTGTTGGAGAAAATATGTTCTTTTCAATTGAAGGGAACTCATAATCAAATGTTTAAAATTAGAAATAAAACACAGAAATGATGGGAATTAAAAACAGAACACAGCTCTGTAGAACATACCTACCTTCCTATCTGCAAATTGATAAGAGAGGGCCCCATTGCCTAGGATAACAACCCACGCTCTCACTGAACATGGAGATGTTCACCTGGTACCTACATGGTCTGTCTATCTATCTATCTATCTATCTATCTATCTATCTATCTATCTATCTATCTTACCATCTCTTATATTTTTCTTCTCTGAGATTTCTCAATAACACAACCCCAGTGATGTTCTTCTCACTTGGGTCTACACTGTTACAAGAGGACAATGTGTTTTTTTTTTTTTCTGAAAGGTCTTGAAAGAGTTAAACATAAGAAAGAGGAACAAGCCTCAGCCTAAGACCCCCAAACCCTCAGCCTTAGCAGAACAGTGGAAAGAGGAACAAGCCTTAGCCTAAGACCCCCAAACCCTGCAGCCTCAGCAGAACGGTAAAAAGGGGAACAAGCACCAGCCTCGGGCCCCCAAACCAGGACCCCAAACCGTTAACCTCAGCAGAAGTATTCTTGTCATATTTCTTGTGGCATCAGCAGAATAACCTTGTGACATTGTCTGGGTCTAGCAGAACATCCTGTGGCTATTCTAGGAGGAAAAGCAGCCCCCATAGCTGTATCCCCCCTCCCCGGTGCTGATCTTTAAACTAGCCAATTGTGTATTGCCCCGAATGTTATGCTAATATTGTGGTTTATGCCTTTAAAAGATGCCTGCAATTATTGTTCGGGGCTCCTCTCACTGAATGGTGTAGGGGGGTCCGTTTGCACAAACGTCCAAAATAAAGCCTCTTGCGATTGCATCAGCTGGTCTGGAGTCCGGGTTTCTGGGGCGCCCACCTGAGAGGATAGTGCCCTGAGTTTGGGGTCTATCAGTCTATATCCAAGAGCCTGAATGAACCTTCCTACTTTTAGCCATTGCTACTGGGAATGTGTCACATTATCTGACAAGTGGTGAATCATGGAGGAATCTGTAAGGGTAAAGGACAGGGACATTCTGCATTCCTATGAAAAGGGACATTCTTCTTGCAGTCTTTTGTCAAACACTACTAAACATGAAACTATCTACATTGAGGAATAGTTCTCATGAGCTGGGCATGTGGCTACATACTACAGCACTAGGTCAGTGAAAAAGAGGTCCTGAATGAAAGCCCTGACACCTCATGTGAATTCAGGAGGACAGGTAAACAGGCTCCAGAGTCATTTTTAATATGGACTGTTAAACCTTGTCATACTAGTTAGTGCTCTTTGAGGCAGTTAGAATATGAAGTTTATATAAATGCATACTAGACCCATGCCACAATGCAATCTATGAAACTACAGGTGACTGACAGAAAGGGATAATTATGGTGATATTTTCTTTTGTACCAAAATGTTAATAAAGTTGCCTGGGGGGTCAGAGCTATTAGCAAGCCATAGCCAGAGTCTGGCGCACAAGTAGTGACGAGGCAGTCAGGTGGTTGGGTTTACGACCAATGAGAAAGGAGCACAGAAGTGTATTTAAAGTCAACCCACAGGAAATACCTCCCTTTTTCTCGGAGAGGTTGCTTCAGCGAAAGAGGCTAGCCAGCGACAAGCGGGTAAAGCTCTTAGCTCTGACCTCTTGGGTTTTTCTCCTTACCTTGGCCTTGTGTTTCTTCTTAAATACGTCTACAGATAATACTATACAAAACAAAATGAGAAAATACACAAGATTTCCCCATATTCAATAAAACATCAAACACTTTAATGTCTGTGGATATACACTGAGAAGGGAAAGGTGTTTTTTTTGTTTTGTTTTGTTTTGTTTTTCACATATAGAGCAAAATACCTATTGATAGGAATTCCAACTGCCCCATGGTCGTGCATGCCTGGCGGGACACTTAGTCATCTCTGCCTAGTCATTTCCGGATCATATGTCCTGCATGACCCATGCACCATGGTTATGAGGTCCTGTAGTAGCATGGATGTGACCTCATGATCTCTGCATGTGGGCCTGTGTGCGCAGGTATGTCCTGGCCTTTACAAGGTGGCGCCATGTTCCTCCTGTCTCTTTCTTGCACATGTTCTTCCATAGGTCTGGTCACATCTATCCCTTTCTCTTTGTCTTGATAAAACTCTTGTTAGTGGATTCTGTCATGTGTCATGATTTTTCTTTGGGGCCAGAGCACCACAAAAAACCTTTCACCTACTGTCATGTTTCCACATTCACCAAATAAATATTAAAAATAGACAATACAGTAAAATAGAATACAATAATAAACACACACAAAATAGAATACAATAAAAATAAACTGTACAAACTGGAAATAACACAGCTCATCACAGGGAGCTACAAAGCTTCTGTCTCACCACTTTTCCCACTATCTTCTTGCTTCCTACAGAAAATTTCCAAAGTGCACTTTTCTTGGGGACAGAATGTACTTTGCAACCTTCTGTGTCTATGCTGATGAATGACAGCAGGAGGTGTGTGCTCAGGGTCTCAAACCCAACTGTGAGTTCAGCATGTCTCCTGGCATCAGACTCCAGCACTTGTTGCCAGCAGGTCATGGACAGTGCCTGCCCTATCAATGAGCTGGCATGACTATGGTGACTTCACTGACTGACCAGAGCCTGATCTCTACCATGGCACTCTCCTATCCAGGTGTTCTCCAGTGGGATCTCACAGGAAGCACTGACAGGAGGGAAGCTACTTTCCTGGACTTCACAGTAAAATCATTGATCAGAATATGACATTCTCTTCCCTGACTATAGCAGCCCAGTATGATAATATTTTAAACCCCAATTCCTTAGTCCTTTCCTATCCAACACTGTCTGCCAGTCTTGTCCAGGTGAAACCACAACAGGTATGGAATCACGGTTACAGCCTGGCACCTTCTTTCACAGAGGGCAGTCAGCCTGGGAACCATGATGACTGGAGAAATCAGGCAGTGCCTGCAGGCCTATGGCTCTATGTCCTACTCTGGAAGTCAGGCCTCTGCCCTACAACCAGAGATAGTGATGTCACTAAAAAAGATTCAGCCAATGAATGACCAAACACTTTTCTCCACCTCTGCCATCCCACACCTGCTCAAGCCATACCAGACAGTAGTCTTCAAGGTGAGTAAAGCCAGGAGGGGAAGGAGTGAGATCATCACTCAAAGGAGACTCAGATCTTCCTTTTAGCATTGGATGTCCACACATAGGAAGAACAGGAGTTCTGAGAGGTTAGCTTTGGCTCTGGCTCACCATCCTCATCTTCAGTCTCTATAATTAGAGACAATGCAGGATTGTGAATGCCACCCATACTTCATTAAGACATGTCCAAGGACCACCCCATAGGTGCACACATCACTAATCAGTCCCATGTACCAACACAATACAGTCACCTCCCTCCTAATCCATTCCTCAGGGTTCTAGAGGACAGCAAGAATTTTCTGTGCTGATAACATTTGATCTTTCCTGAGTTGAAACTGGACTCCAGTGTGGGGCATACATGGGCTGCAAAGAGGGTGCTGAGAGAAATTTAGACAAATAGAGCTTAAGCCTTAAGCTGTTTGTGCAGAGAGTGGATACAAATGGTACCAGAGGAAGTTAGTTTAAGCTGTTTGTACAGAGAATAGATACAAAGGATGGCTAAAAGGAAGTTAGCTTGGGTTGTTTATATGGAGATTAAAGATGAATGGTGAGAAAAAAAGTTAGCTCAAGTTATTTATGCTAAGATAAGATACTAAAAAACAGGAGATGGTGTCAGGGCATAAACAACTTATAAATAGGGTGACCTTTAAAATGATTGGTTGGTTCCTTCACCCTCTCCTAGGGTTCTGAGGTTTTCTGTTATTAAAGAGACTTACTGCCTAAATACACGAGTTCTTACTTGACTTGACTCCCTGCTGCGTCTGATTGACTCCGGGTAAGAGGGAGGCTGGGGAACGGGCAAGCGGCACTCACTTGTCTTTCCTCGGTTCCAGGCCACCTCTTCACAGGTGACCTAAGTTCCCGGTGGGGCAGGTCCCCACACTCCAGAGCAATGCAACTGTTAATCAGTCCTGGAGGAAATATTCCTCCCCTATTGGACAGACATAGCTTCTAGACTTGTAAATATTTGAAGACACTAAAATTGACTGGAGAAACTTAGCTCAGTTTTTCCATTCATGAATATATATAAAAGGCTTTGATTTTTCCTCATATCTTTGCAATTATTAATTTATGTTGCCAAAATAATAATATATGTTACATAAATATATAATATATTATAAATCTCTGGTAGTATTTATTTAATATTAAAGCAATTAACCAAAAGCTATAGTGGTAATGAAATTATTCTCCTTGACTTTTATTTTCATTATATTAAATATTGATCATGGTATGTTTCCTATAGTGTATACTGTATAGTGAATACAATCCTGCTGTTACCACACTTCCTCCCATTATGAACCTTTCACCACCGTTTTTTAATCAGTAATAGTTTAGGACAGAGCTCCTCCTGCAATTTCACAAAATGAACTACAGGATTCCATATACACACAATCAAGCATCCATCTTTGATAGAAAATATACAAGGTTGACTATCTTTCTGAGGTAGGTTTAACCTGATTACTATGTTTATCTTAAGTTGTATCTATCTTAGAAATCATCCATTTAATATTTTATTTTATGTGTGCGTGTGTCCTCCACGTGAATTCGTGTGTAACACATGTTCGGAGTGCCCACAGAGGCCAGGAGAAGATATCGGATTTCTGGGGTCTGGAATTAAGAGAGATTGAAAGCCACCATGGAGTGCTCTAAACTCAACACTGTAAGAAAGGCCAGTCTTCTTTACTACTGAGCCCTCTCATCGATCCTGAGTTGAATCCACATACTGCAAACAACATAACTTCATTTGCTCTATGGTTGAAAAGTCTTTACTTTGTATGCACATCACATTTTCTTCACCCATGGCAATGCTGTTGGATACCAGGCTTGGTCCCCTAAAGTTCTGTAGACAGTGCTGCAATCAACACTGATGGGCAAGTACCTCTCTAATATATTGAGTTCTTTGGAAAGGTATGCATGAACCATGTGGTGGGCCAGGTTTTTGTCTTCAGGAGGACCCTGTACACTGACATCTAACCAGCAGTGTATAGCATTCCTTTCTGTGAACTCCCTCAACAGTGTTTGTCATTTCTTTTCTGGTTGACCTTGGATGGCATCTGTGGGAGGTTCAATATGCATTTCTCTGTGGTGATATTCTATTTGTGTGGAAATGTGGTGATATTTAAGTTATGTTAATAAATAAGTTTGCTTGGAGATCAGAGGACATAGCCAGCCATAAATAAAAGTCAGGGAGAGGTAGCACACACCCTTAATCTGATCACATGGCAGGCAGAGTCTCTACGTGTTCAAGGACACACTAGGGAACAGCCAAGCATGGTGACACAAGCCTTTAATCCCAGTACCAACCACAGAGACCTGGAGGTCTGTACAGACAGGCAGTGACAAAGAAGTGAGGTAGCTGGGCTAAGAGCCAATGAGAAGGCAGAACAGCAAGGCAATAAAGGTGCAGGTTAGACAGGAAGAATCTCTCTCTCTCTGGGGAAGCTACTGTGGCGTAATGAGCTGAGGTCTAGTCATCCCTGGGGATTCCTGGCAACTTCCCTAGCACTGGGTTTCTGTCTATCCCCATGTTATCTCCTTCCATCATGGTTTCTCGCTCATTGCTTTTCCACTCCATCCCTGTTCCAGCTTGACCACCCCATTCCCTTATGTTCTTATCCCCCATCCCCTACCCTTTGTCCACCCCTCAGTCCCAGTTCACTCATGGAGAAATAGATAAGGTCTGGAGAGAGAAAGAGGGATTCTATGAGCAAGTGCATCAGGATCATGATGATGAAACCTGAAGAGATGACCTGTAGCTGAACTTTTCCTGTGTCCCTCCCAGTCAGCGGCTGCTCAGACCCAAGTAAACACATAGATGCTTATATTAATTAAAGATTCTCCAGAAGAGCTGCCAGCTAAAGATCAAGAAAAATGAGATCAAAAATGAGAGCTGCTGAGATCAAGAAAAATGGGCCTTGGCGGTACGTGTTACTGGAGTTGTATCCATGCCAGTGGATGTCCACACAATCCAGAAGAGAATTTGACATTGCTGCTGCCGCTGTTGCTGTTATAGCAATGGCCCCCACCACTGCTACTCTTTCTGGGATTACCATTTCATAATTGCTTACTACAGCTAGCACAGTGGAGACCCTGGCAACAAAAGTAGCTACCACAGTTAGTTAATCTCTCATTCTATTGGGCATGATAAATTTAATTCAGTAGTTATGTACATCTCGATTGGCTTTGAAAATTATAAATTTGTAAACTCAAGTTCCAGTTGCTTTTGGGATACTATCTTACAAGGACACCAACGTACAGTATGGCTAGTTAAGGAGGGGAATGTCTCTGTTGCCTTTAGCCTACTGGCTATGGGTGAGATAGGACCTCTGTTGGTCTTTTCTGTATTGAGCACAGAGATTGCAAGCCCAGTGCCACTTTGAGATCTTTGGCAGCAATTAACTCTGCAGCTCACACACGATTGAGCCTGTATGATAATGAGTATTCAGAGATGGGTAATGCCTGGGGGGCACTCACCAACCTAAGACAGAGCAGCTGTGTGGCCTGGGCAGGTGTCTCCATGACAGGTAAGGTGACCTGCTGATGTCCCAGGCAACCCAAGTCAGAAGTTCATTTTTTAATAAAAGGGGGACCTGTAGGGCCCTGGCTCCCGTTTTGGGCAACTGCTGCCTTGCTTGCGCATTTTGACCTTGATATCCTCCCTATGCTAATTCCCTGCCAGGTTCTACCCTCCTGAATGCTTAAGAGAAGTTCCTTGTCTGTGTATCCTGAATAATGGGCGTTAACAAATTAGAAGCAAGATTGTAAAACATCAGTAGTGAACTTCTGCCCTCCTATTGTGTTGTAAGCCTGTATTTAAGACCTCCTCCCACCTTCAATAAGTGACATTTGGCATTTAAAATTTATATATATATGTATATATATATATATATTTGAATGAATACTGTGAATGTAATCTATGAATACCACAAATATGATTAATATCATGAGTGTAATTAATGACTATCATGAGTGTAATTTAAATAAATAAATAAATAAATAAATAAACTACTCAGTCATTAGCACAGGCTAACTATTGACTAGCTCTTACACTTAAACTCAGCTCATTTCTGTTAATCTATATATTGCCACATGTTCCAAGGCTTTACCTGTGTGCCATTACATGCTGCTCCTTGGACAGCATGCTGATGTCTCCTGATTCAGCCTTCATCTTCCCAGATTTCTCCTTTTCTGTTTATCCTGCCTATACTTCCTGCCTGGCTACTGGCCAATCAGCATTTTATTCATCAACCATCAGAGCAATACATTCACAGCATACAGAGCGATATCCACAACAACGACCAAACCAAACTAGTGGAAACACATGAAAGTTGGATCAATGGCTGTGGAGCCAGCATGGGACTGAACTAGGCCCTCTGCATGGTGAGACAATTGTGTAGCTTGATTTGGTTAGGGGAAACCCGGTGGTAGAATCAGAATCCATCCCTTGTGCTTGAGGGGGCTTTTTGGAGTCCAATGGGACACCTCATGCAGTCTTGAGGCCGGGGGAAGGGCTTGGACTTATTTCTACTCTATGTGCCTCCCCCTAGGAGACCTTTCCTTCTTATAGCGGGGAGTAGAGGATGGGTTTGGGAGGGAGGTTGGGGGGACAGGAGGAAGGAAGAGGGGGATCTTTGATTTGATTGGTGTGTAAAATGAATAAAAAAATTTCTTAATAAAAATATGCAGCCAGCCCAAGTATTGTCACATGTGTGTCTCTACAACCATGTCTATTCTTAGAGAGGGATAAGAGGTGCTCTGACCTGAGACAGAGCACCAATGACAGAGCAAAGAAATCATTCCATCCAAGTCAACAGTAATGAATTTGTATGATTACCCAACTTACTTAAAAGCACGTGAGTGATGGGTTACTTGCACAAGGCACCATGATTTAGATGTAGATGCATGAAGCAAAAACTCACATGTCCATGGTATATAAGACAAGAGATCTAGGTCCCTTGTGCTCTTTTATGGATGGAATCCAGTGAGACAGATATGGAAAGTGTCTCCTCAGTAACGGATTAAAACTCTATGAGATTGGTGAGGAGTCCTTTGCACTACGCACTTCAGTTTTCCTTGAATTGTGTATTGTATTTGCTTTAAGTCTCTAAGTCTCCTCCTCCTCCACAAAGAAATCTTCAGCATGTAGGAAACGTCTGCTAATCAAGTAGGGATGGGTTTCTTTTCTTGGCTTTCCTTCATTCTGCATCTCTTGTTTGTTTTACCTCTTTACCTGACCAATGTGAATGTTGGATTGAATCACTCAGAACTACCAGGGACTCATAGCTCACAATGACCATAACACAACAGCCAGATCAGCAAAAAACCCAGCTTCCTATACTACTCCCAGGTTCCCTGTTGAATTAATCTCATTCTTAAGGCTATCACGGACACAGGACCATTTCTGGGAACTACAAATCAGAGACCACACACAATATAATCTTCCAACAATAACTCTATCCATTTTTATCATATCAGTTCCTGGTATTAACAGGAATCCCAAAACATGAAGATCAAAAAACCAATAGCCCAGAAATATGCTTGCAATTTTCAAAAAAATTGCCATTTTTTCTTTCTTTCTTTTTTTAAATAGTATTTTTATTTTATAATTAACCTGATTTCACATATCAGCCATGGATTACCCTGTCCTCCCTCCTCCCACACCCCAGCCCCCCCATTCACCCCCACTCCCACATCCTTCAAGGCAAGGTCTCCCCTGGGAAGCCAGCCCAGCCTGACAGACTCAGCCAAGGCAGGTCCAGTCCCCTCCTCCCTACAGCAAGGCTGAGCAAAGTGTGTCAGTATAGGCCCCAGGCTCCAAAAAGTCAGCCCAAACCAAGGACAGGTCCTGCTCCACTGCCTAAGGGCCTCCTAAACAGTTCAAGCTAATCAACTGTCTCACTTATCCAGAGGGCCTGGTCCAGTTCCATGGGGGTTCCTCTGCCATTGATTTACAGTCCATGTGTTTCCACTAGTTTGGTTATTTGTCCCTGTGCTTCTTCTAACCATGGTTTCAACATCTCTTGCTCATACAGTCCCTCCTCTCCCTTGCTGATTGGACTCCTGGAACTCCACCTAAGGCTCAGCCATGGATCTCTGCATCTGCTTCCATCAGTCACCGGATGAGATTTCTATCATGACAGCCAGGATGTTTGGCTATACGATCACCAGAGCAGGTTGGCTCAAGCACTCTCTCAACCATTGCCAGTAGTCTACAGTGGAGGCATCTTTGTGGATTTCTGGAGAACTCTCTAACACTCTGCGTCTTTCTATTACCCTGGGGTCTTCATTCATCAAGATATCTCCCTCTCCACTCCCACACTGCTCCTGATCCAGCTGGGACCTCACTATCCCCTAAGCTCTCTTTCTCCTGACCCTTGCCATCCATTACCTGCCCCATCCCCAGTTTGATCATGTAGATCTCATCATCTATTTCTCTGTCATTAGGTGATCCCTGTATCTTCCTTGGGGTCTTCTTTACTAGGTAGTGTAGATGTAACCAACTGTCTTATTAAATAAGAAACACATAACCAATGCAAAGAAGAAAGCCAAGAGGTCAGAGCTAAGAGCTAAAACCTTACCCTTCCTCCTGCAGTGGTCCTATTTCTCCGAAGGAGAGCTACTTCCTGTGTTAAAGTCTTTATATAGAGTTTCTGTTCTTCCTTCTCATTGGTTGTAAACCCAACCACATGACTGCCTCATCACAGCCTGTCTGAATAGACCTCCAGGTGTTCTATGGTTGGTATTGAGATTAAAGGCATGTGTATCCAATGCTGGCTGGCTGTATCCCTGAACACACAGAGACTTACCTAGCTCTGCCTACCAAGTCCTGGGATTACAAGCGTACACCACCACTGCCCTGCTTTCCTATGGCTTGCTAATAGCTCTGACCCCCAGGCAACTTTATTTATTAACATACAAATAACATTTTAGTACAAAAGAAAATATCACCATAAGGTAGTCTCACTGATGTTGTGAGTTGCAGTCTGGTTATTCTTTGTTTTACATCTAGTATCCACCTATGAGTGAGTACATAGCATGTTTGCCTTTCGGAGTCTGGGTTACCTCACTCAGGATGATTTTTTCTAGATCCATCCATTTGCCTGCAAACCTCATGATGTCATTTTTTTTCTCTACTGAGTAGTACTCCATTGAGTATATGTACCACATTTTATTTATCCATTCTTCAGTTGAATAGCACAAAGGACAAGGTCAATAAGAAAAAATGACAGCCTACAGAATGGGAAAAGATCTTCATCAACCCCACATCTGACAGAGGGCTGATATCCAGAATATATAAAGAACTCAAGAAATTAGACATCAAAACACCCAACAGTCCAGTTGAAAAATGGGCTATAGAGCTAAACAGAGAATTCTCAACAGAAGAACTCAAATGGCTGAAAGACATTTAAGGAATTGCACAACATCCCTAATTATCAGGAAAATGCAAATCAAAACGACTCTGAGATACCACCTTACACCTGTCAGAATGGCTAAGATCAAAAATCGTGAAGAAACCTTATGCTAGAGAGGATGTGGAGCTAGGGGAACTCTCCTCCAATGCTGGTGGTAATTCAAGTTTGGACACCCACTTTGGAAATCAATATGGTGCTTTCTTAGAAAATTTAGAATCAATGTCCCCCAAGACCCAGCTATACCATTCTTGGGCATATACCCAAGGAATGCTCAATCATACCACAAGAGCACTTGCTCAACCACGTTCATATCAGCATTGTTTGTAATAGCCAGAACCTGGAAACATCCTAGATGCCCTTCAACTGAAGAATGGATAAAAAAAATGTGGTACATATACACAATTGAATACTACTCAGCAGAGAAAAACAATGACATCATGAGGTTGGCAGGCAAATGGATGGATCTAGAAAAAATCATCCTGAGTGAGGTAACCCAGACTCAGAAAGACAAACATGGTATGCACTCACTCAGAGGTGGATACTAGATGTAAAACAAACATGACTAGACTGCTACTTACAACTCCACGGAGGCTACTTAGAAAACAGGACCCTAAGAAAGACACAGGGATCACCCAGTGACAGAGAAATGGATGAGATCTACATGAACACCCTGGACGTGAGTGGGGGTAATGAAGCGCAAAGTTCGAGGGAAATAGAGCTTGTGGGAGCGGGAGATCCCAGCTGGATCAAGAACAGAGAGGGAGAACAAGGATTAAGAGACCATGATAAATGAAGACCACATGGGAGCAGGAAGAAGCAAAGTGTGGATGTCCCCAGACATCCACAAAGATACCTCCACAATAGACTACTATCAGTGGGTGAGAGAAAGCCCGAACTGACCTACTCTGGTGATAGGATGGCCAAATACTCTAACTGTCATGCTAGAAATCTCATCCAATGACCGAGGGAACCGGATGCAGAGATCCATTGCCAGGTCCCAGGTGGAGCTCCAGGAGTCCACTTGGCGAGAAAGAGGTTTTGTGTGAGCGAGAATTGTTGAGACCAAGATTGGAAAAAGCACAGGGACAAATAGCCAAAGGAATGGAAACATATGAACTATGAACCAATAGCTGAGGAGCCCCCAACTGGATCAGGCCCTCTGGATAAGTGAGACAGTTGATTGGTTTGATCTGTTTGGGAGACATCCAGGCAGTGTGACGGGACCTGTCCTCAGTGCATGAGCTGGCTGTTTGGAACCTAGGGCTTATGCAGGGACACTTTGCTCAGCCTGTGAGGAAGAGACTGGATCTGCCTGAACTGAATCTACCAGGTTGAGCTGAAACCACAGGGGAGTCTTTCCCCTGGAGGAGATGGGATTCGGGGGTGGGCTGGGGGGGGGAGGCAGGGGGCAGGGTGGAAGGGGGAAGCACAGGGAAATCTGTGGCTGATATGTATAATTAAATTAGATTATACAATAAAATAAAATAAAAAAAGAAAAATGAAAGAAAAAAACCCTGAATCACATATGCTGAATGCTGAAAGAGCAGAGAAGCAGTGCATCTACCCACTGTGAAACTTCTTACCTCTAGGAATCCTCAGACTGAAAGGCCTGAGCTCCCATCTCCATCCAGTCTTATCACTTCCTCTCTCTGTACAGCCATATCACTTCATTTTTCCTTCTACCATGTGGTAGTATTAAAGGAGTGTCCCTGCTAATACTGAGATCAAAGGCATGAGATCCCAGGTGCTGGGATTGAAGATGTGTGCCACAACTAGCTGGCCTCTAGTGGTTAGTTCCCCACTTGACCCAGTCAAGCTTTATTTGTTAGAGCACAAACAGAACATCACCACTGATGTGGGCTTTGGGACTTTGTATCAGAAAACCACTTGGATACTAAAAATGGGGATTAATGGGCCATCGCAGTAGACATAGAAGACAATGGTGCTGAGTGTGATGTGAACAATGAGGGTCTGGATCAAGCGATTTCAGACTTGAAGAATATTAGTATGAGAATGGATAGTTCTTGTGAAGAATGGGTATCAAGTTTGAGTTTTGATGAAGAATGAGGATGCTCTCTGCTATTTCCCAAAAAGTCTGCCTGAGACCAAATTGTAGTGTTTGGGATTAATTGCTTTGGCAGATGAAATCTCCACAGCCTAGTATTGATTCTGTCATATGGTTGTTAGTTTTGACTCTTATGCAGATTTACAATGACAAGGTACATGCTGAGCAAGGAAAATACAAAGTGTACAGCTTAAGGCGAAAAGGGGCAGCAGGAAGTGTGTTCAAGAGGATAAACAGATGGAAGAAAATCCTGATGTTAAATAGAAGAAAAGGAGTGATGACTTTAGGTGGAGATGTTACCCAGCTAAGCTTCCAAGTTTTGAAATGGAATTAAAGAATAGCTCAGAGCCTTGTGGGGTCACACATGTCTGTAAATCTAGAATAAGGAACCAGAGGCAATTGGCTCTCTAGTTCAAGTTCATCCTTGAATATTCAAGTTCATCCAGAATATTCAAGTTTTGGTAATAAGGGAAGCATCACAAACAGAAAGCTCATGAAAATGTAACTGAATCAGGGGTTCATGTTCTAGGACCAGGAATCAGCAGAAATTGGCAGCAGAACTTCAGCTATATGGTTCTGGACTTGGAGACAAGGGTAGAAGAAAGAGGGTACAGAATCTTTCTCTGCAACCAAGAAAGCCATGGAGACCAGGCATGTTAAAGGGGTGTCATTGCATGTAGGCCCAGAGAGGCCACTGGAAGAAGACTGTGAAGTTGATGCCCAGATTGCATTCGGAACCTCAAGATGTTGGAGAAGCCAAAATCACGGGAATCTTACCCAGGAAAGCTACTACTGGGAATGGAAGCAACCCAAGAGAAAGAAGTGTGCTGCAGTCAACAAAACTGAAAGGAATTGGTGATCTCAGTAGCACTTTGACAATAGATATAGAGATTCAGATCTGGGAATTTGCACAACTGTATTTTAGTCATGCTTTTATTCAATATTTCCTCACTTTGCTCCCTTTTGGTATTGTGATGTATATCATTGGCCATTATGTCTTGGCAATATGTCATCTGTTGTTTCATTTGTATTTTACAAGGGTTTCACTTAGGGGATTACCATGAGAATCAGAAGAGACATGGAACTTTGGAATTTAAACAGTGTGGACACCATGGTCTTGTGAAGTTAGTTTAAATGCATTTGGCATTGTGAAAAGGGAACAAAACTATGGGGTCCAGGGAGTGGACTATGGTGTTTTGAATAAAAATGACCCTTATAGTTTCATAGGGAATAGCATCATTAGGAGCTGTGGCCTTGTTAGTATGTGTGGCTTGGTTGGAAGAAAAGCTTCACTAGGTGGTGGGCTTTGAGGTCTGAGAGGCTCAGGCCAGTTCTCTGCCTGTTGCTTCCGGTTCCAGATATAGAATTCCAGGCTCCTTCTCCAGCACCATGTATGCCTGCATGTCCCCATGCTTTGAGCCATGACAATAATGGAATAAACATCTGGAAATGTAAGTCAGCTCCAGTTAAATGTTTTCCTCCATAAAACATGCCATATTCATAGTGCCCCATCAAGCAATAAAATGATAACTAAGACACTAGTCAAAAGAAAAACATGCCAAGATGACATTGCAATTCTTAACATCTATACCCCAAACAAAAACGCACAGACTTTAAAACAGAAACATGACTATAGCTGAAAACCTATACTGACACTGACATGCTTATAATGGAAGACTTTAATACCCCACAAATATACAGTGCATCTATGCACAAACTAAACAGAGAAATACCTTGACCTAGCAGATGTTACAAACCAAATGAACCTAACATATATTCTTATGAAATTGCATTCAAATGAATAAGAATATATGTTCTTATATGTACCTCATGGAATTTTCTCCAAAATTTACCACATACTCAGACACAAAGCAAGTAGCAACAGATAGAAGAAATCTAAAACAACCAGTTGCATCCTATCAGATCAGTATGGATTAAAGTTAGAGAAAAATCAACAGAAAGCTTACAAATTTATTGAACATGGACAACTTTCAACTGAATGAAAAATGGTTGAAGATATAGAGTTAGAAAGAATGAAAGAAAGAGAGATGAAGGAAGAAAGGAGTAAAGAAACAGAGAAAGAAAGAAAGGGGGAAAAGGAAGGATGGAAGAAAGTAAAGACTTTCTAGAATCAAGGAAAAGGAATACAAACCATACCAAACCTTGTGGGACACAATGAAAGACAAGCTAAGCAGAACATTCAAATGTTCAAAATGAACAGTGTGACATAACACCAGACAATTGGAAAATCCAGAGATTCATAACGACATTTATTGAAAACCTATCAGAGTGTCTAACATCTATCCCACACGTGACAGCTCATTTTGGTGAGGATGTGGAGCAAGGGGAACACTCCTTCATTGCTGGTTGGGAGACAAACTTGTACAGCCACTTTGGAAATTAATTTGCCATTTCCACAGACAGCACGAACCTATCTGCCTCAAGGTCCAGCTGTACCTCTCTTGCACATATACTCAAAGGATGCTCCATTCTATGACAGGGACACACCCTCAGCCATGTCCATTGTGGCTTCTGCATAATAACCAGAAACTAGAAGCAATCTAGATGTCCCACAACAGAAGAATGGATAAACAAAGTGTGGTGCAGCTATTTAAAAGAGAATGACATCAGAAAATTTGCAAAATGGTTTATAAAAAATAAATCTTGAGCCCAGGAAGTAAGATCCCTGTGAGTAGTATACTCTACCAACTCCATCATCCACTGGGCCCTGTAAACTTTAAGACTTTTTAGGGTATTAGAATCTTCCTCTTGACCCTTGGAATGATAGATAATTCTTCTTCATAGTAAAATAATGCTGGTCCTGGACTTGGAAAATGACTCAGTGGTTAATGTGCATGCCAATCAATTATGAGGACCTGAATTTGGAACTCTATGCTTAAATGTCAGGTGGTTGAGGCACACCTTCTCTAAGTCTAGAACTTGGAAAGGAGAAACTGGGGATTCTTTGAGCAAGTTGACTATCTAATTAGGCAAGATTTACAAGTCCTGGGTTCTACTGAGAGACCTTGTGTTGTAGTTTGAATGAGAATGTTCCCTATAGGTACAGATGTTTGAATACATGACTTTAGTTGATGGTACTGCATGGATAGGTTTAGGAAGGATAGGTTTACAAATCCTGGAAGAAGTAAGTCATTGGGGTGGGTTTTGAGGTTTCAAAATCATACACCATTCTCAGTTTTCTTTCTTTGCTTTGTGCTTGCAGCTTAAGATGTGAAATTTCATCTTCCTGATCCAGGGCCAGCCAGCCTGCATAATGCCTCAATTTCCTGTTTTATGGTGATCCACACTCTACTATTATCCCTCTGGAGCCATAAGCCTAAGTGAACCCTTCATCCTATAGTTTTCTTGGTCACCATATTTTATTTCAGGAATTGGAAAGTAACGAATATAGCTGGCTTTAGTGAATAATGTGGGTTTGTGATAGAAGAAGTCTCTTGATGTTAACTTTGGCTTTTTACATACGGGTGTACAAACATTCATATGCATCTCTGTGTATATGAGCACCCAAATAAATATAACACCCCCACAAACACACACACACACACACACACACACACATACACGCACGCACGCACCCTCACAATCACGCACTCATGCACACGAGCGCGTGCGCGCGCACACACACACGCACACATGCACATGCACACATGCACTCACACATACCAAATATTTAAATAATATAAATGATGCTGTCCTCTTAGGCTAAACACTTGACCTCTTTGAGGTGCCATAAAATGTTGAGAAAATCTTATTATGCCAGTGTTCCTCGATTCATCAGTGGCTAGCACCAATATCTGACACTGATTTTTAAGTTCCACACTGCCATGCCCATGGTCATTTACTTGAATCCTGTTAGGATCTATTTTTCTATTTTCAGTGTGTCTGCTCTAATTATCAAAAGGCTCTCACCTGTTCAAGAATGCTTCCCTAAGGAAGGAAGGGACATTTCTTCCTGAGAGCTTTTCCCTGATTGAGGGAAGCTTTTAGGTACTGCATACTCCATTTTGTATGAGTGGACTGTTTATTCTCACTCTAGGCCCTCATATTTTCTGATAATTATACCTGAACATTGTATATCACTCTAAGACCACTCTCAGATTGAGGTCATCATCTTTCTGGAATCTCAGAGTTAGAAATGTCAGGAACCACATCTAGACATGAGCATTTGGGCTTTTCTAAGGAATGTTAGCAGGGACAGAATTCTATGAGTCTCCTTTCTCTTGATGTTGGTGACTCTTTCAGTCCTAACATTACAAGATAGGGCTTGTACCTGTACTGAGATGAGATTGCTAGCCTCATACAAAAGAAACAAGGGTAGAAATTAGGGTGATAATCCTATGCCACCTTTTTCTGGAATATTTGTTTAGCTTCTTTTTGTGGGAAGGTCTCCATATATCAACATTTGATAATCTAATTTGAAATTCAACAGAACATGTTAAGATTTACTATTTAGCTATTATGTCCCTTAAAGTGTTGAAAAATTAATGGCAACCTTTTGTAGACCATCCTGGAAGACTCTGGGTTTAGGAGTAGATGTCAGTTTGCTCTTTCACTGAATCCTATTACCTGGGACCTTTACTTATAGAGCCTTTCTTAATGGGATCTTCATTATCATGCCTCCTTTCCCTTTAATTAAAAATCTGGTAGGATATGCCACACCCTTCTACAAACAATTGATGTGGTTCACTATAGTACATCTTAAAGATCGTGGTTACTGGTTCCAGACTCAACGGAAGAAATTGTACTGTGATGCAGGCTTAGGACATTTGTCCTGTGAGAGAAAAAGAAAAATCCTTTCATTTACTTCTCTTACTGTAAGTGTCCTATTATGAAATTTTACAATGTATCAATTTCCTTACTCCAGAAAAAAGGCAAAACAAAATAGCTCTGAGAGCTATTGATAGTTTCATGTTATCTGGCCTTGTATATATAGATAATAGTTTTGCAAATGAATGCTATTTTATTCACAACCCTTATACATTTATTCAGAATTCTTTTATTCTATATATGTTTTTCCAAAAAATGGACATGGGTTCTGATTTATCTTGTAGATTAAGAGTGGTGAGAAGAAAAATGAATTATAAAATATAAAGTCCACCTTGAGCTGGGAGCACTGTAAGCTTGTATACCACAGAAAAGTACTTCTTAAGCTTGTTTAGGCTAATAAACAGTCACAAAATTCAGATATACAATCCTATGTGGAGTAAGAACTTACACTTGTACAACTCCATGTAGAGTGAGAACTCACAAAAGCTATGCTAAACCCAGGCTTTTTAACTGCATGCTAGTGAACTTGAGAAATTGACAGATATTTTTCATCTGGGGAGCACATCTGCTAAAGTGTAACTTCAAATTATATTGGAATATTTATAATGTGTACATGTATGTATATAACATATTATATAAGTAAATAGAATATGGATTCAGAAATACTGGGGAATAAATATTAATTATATGTTTTTTTTCAAAACTATTTTTAATTTTTCATTTGTTTAATATTTTTCATTTTTTTCTTTCCTTTCATTAAAATTTCCCACATAATATACCCTGATTAGGATTCCCCCTCTTCTTGTTCCTCCTTGTTTCTCTCTACCTCCTTTCCTGTCTGGACCCTCCCTTTCTGTCCCATTACAAAATTGGTAGGCTTCTAAGGGATAATAAAATATAAAGTAAATAATATAATGTAATATAATGATAAAATAAAAACTGGCACATCAGAATTGGAAAGAACAAACAAGAAAAAGAGCCCAAGAGAAGACACAAGAATCAGAGACTCACTCATTAACACATTTAGCAACTCCACAAAAAAATAAACTGGATGCCAAAATATATAAGCAGAGGATCTGTGCAAGTCTTCTGCATGCTGCCTCAGTTTATGTGAGTTGTTATGAGCTTTGCTCATGTTGATTTAGAGGGTTTGTTTTCTTGGTGCCCTCCATCCCCTCTAGCTGACACCCCTTTCCTGCCTCCTCTTCTACAGGGTTCTCTAAGATCTGAGGGAAGGACTTTGATTGAGACTTTCCATTTAGGACTGACCTGTATATCTTGAAGGCAGATCAAGTTTGTAGGTCAGAGTTTGGTAGCTGGGTGATGTTGACGATTGATTTTCTCTTCTGGCAGTGTACAGAATACCTTCCAGAATCATGAATGCTACTCAGTAGGACTGAAGTTTCTATTAGGGCTTCTCCATGTTCAATGTTAGATAAGTAAGTGGTCTTACAAGGTACCTTTAGCAATATCTTGTGATGTTTGAGAGGACCTGTGGGACTACTCTGGCTAACAATTCCACAGGATGTAGTCCATTTCTGGCACTGGATGTTTTACTTGGTGGCATAAAATGTCTCGTTAGGACATTGTCTTCCCAATTATATACAAACTCTATTTAAATTTTTTCACATATATGATATATATATATATATATATATATATATATACATATATATGGAAACATTTAAAGCAGTAGGTTCTCATACGGTTTTTCAAAAGAAGGTCCTCTCATGGTAATTCCTTTACCATACTTTCCTATCCCGTTCACCGTTTAAATCTCCTAGCCTAGCTTCCCCTTTAAATCCTTATAATACTATATTCTATTTACTTTACCTTGGAAAATTCCCCGCACCACCACAACCTGTCCCCTGGTAATTTACTATGTAACTACCATTTGTAGTTATTTGGATTGAAGCACACATATTGAAAGCTTAAAATATAACATTTACATATTAGAAATAAACATGCTATATTTGTCTTTTGTGATCTGAGTAAGGTCTACCTTACTCAGGATGATTGATTCTAATTCCACCCATTTCTCTGAAAATCTCATAAATTCATTTTAACATTGTATAACTGGGCTGTATTTTTATTATTTCAATTTGGTGGCAACCTTGACTGTTTCTAATTTCTTGCTATTATGAATAGATTAGCAATGAACATGGATGGGCAAGTGTCATTATATATATGTATATTTTATAATGTACATGTGGTAGATGTGGTAAGATGTATAGTCCTTTGGGTATATGCACAAGACTGGTATAGTAGGATCTTGAAGTAAATCAATTTTCAGCTTTTTTCAGGAACCTCCACACTGGTATCCATATGTATATATGAATGTCTGCATGTATTATGTGCATCATGTACATACATGGTACCCTCTGAGGCTAGAAGAGGGTGCCACATCCCCTGGAACTGGAACTATGGGCTGTTGTGATCCACCAAATATAGGCATTTGGAAACAAACTTGGACCCTCTGCAAGAGCAGCAAATGCTGCTAATAACTGAGCCTTCTCTCCAGCTACACGATTTTAGTTTATTCAGACTGTCATTTACAGTGTGTAACAATTCCTTTACTGTGGGGTTCCTTGGGATTTCTAATCCACCAAATACTAAGTCATAAACAAAAAAATGCTTAGTGAATTTGTTTTCTTAATACTAAAACTGCACAGTAGTTTATGTGAAGGCAAAATAATTGATAAGATTATTTGAAGCTAAGTAACTCTTGATTTAAAAGTACAGACACTAAAATAGTTACTCATTTAAGCAGAGAAGAACACATTCATTTTTGTCCTCCATCTAGTGAAGTCTCCACTGCTGAGAGGACTGTGTATTCCTTCTAAAGAAGAAGTGAAAACTGTACCTCAACTACTCCAACATAAGGGTATAAACCAAAGATTCAGAAACACACTCAAAGTCTTTAAGGTATCCAGAAAAAAAGGAAATGTTTGAAAAGTCATAGAGAAACGTAAAAGAGTGGGGTATAATATGTGGAGAGAGACAGAGATAGGAGATTTATAATATGTTGTATGAAGTAGAATTTGAAGATGATAGACAACATGGCAAAAGAGACACCAGCATGGAGTTGGAATGTTCTGTCAGGGTTATGTGGAAGAGACTATACACACCAGTGAGAGCAGAATACAACCTTCAGAGTAAGGTACAGTCAAGAACTACCCATCAGGTCAGGTTCCAGAGGTAGAAGGATTGCATACTGGGAAGACCCTGGGAAAGGGTGCTGTACTTTGCAAAGACCTGCAGGTGAGCAGAATACCAGCTCCTGTATCATGTTGTCTTCCAGGCACCATGGACCTAGGAAAACAAAGCCTAGGGCCACTATGTAAAGTTTTTAAATCTATTCACTTGCCTTTTATGGACTTATTTTCACTACTTTGACTACTGGTATCATTTTTTGTGTGACAGCCAGTTAAAATAGTGAGAGGAAAAAAATCTGAATTGGAGACAGAACATCTTCAAGTAAAAGGAGTGAAAGGGGGCACCAGACAAATGTATATCAGGGTTTACCCTTATTGTTCTATCTACCAGCCTTATAAAGAAAACTACAATCTTTATACATCAAGCAAGTGAGTCTTGTGTAGAGAGTATCTGGTTGGAGTACACAGCTGGAAAATAATGTCCAGTCTTTGAAAAGTTACTGTTATTATATTGGTCACAGGTGATACATCTGTCATGCACCTTATTTTCATATCTTGAAGGTATTAGAGCATATAGAATAGTCTCATAAAATTACAGTACACAGGGCAAAAGTAATGAGTACAACTATGTTAAATTTCAACATGACAGCACTAATTTGAGTGTGGGTGGACAGTCCTAGATGACTACAATTCGAAGTCTCAGAATTTATGATAAGGTCAAACCTTTCTACTGCCTCCACTGATGCCCTTCTGTCCGGCTGTCACATTTTAGTTATTATTGACTTAACAAAATGTAGCCCTTGATAAATGTTTGTGAAATAAAAATTAAGGTAACTTAATATTAAGTGCTCTTCTCATAGTTAGGATCTACTCTTCAGTGCAAGTCAAATGGTGATGATGGAGTGGTTTCTACAGATCTCATCTTACTTGAGGGATCTCTAAAATTGTTGAAAGAATGTGCACCAATCACCTGATTTTCAATCTGACTTATCAGTACTGGAAAGAGAATCTAGGACATCTTTCCTTCCTGTCCAAATGGAGATCTGTGCTCCATTTGCTCACCAACCCAGTCACTTATACCTTTCCCTGTCTTCATTTGTCCTTTACCCTTGTCCATTGCTTACTCCCCTGTTCTTTTCCTCCCACAAAGTTTTAAATAATAAGAATGGTATCATTTGGAACTGGGTGAGTTGTCACCTTGATATTACTTTTCAGCATTCACAACTATAAAAGTTTAATCACAGTTAAGGTGATACACCTCCATCCCACCCCAACCTCCAGTGCGTATTCCCTCTGTGTTGCTAGCATAGATTGACAGGATTTCTCCCCATAAACTGTAAGGCAAACCATCTGAGGGGATGGCATGTATTCATTACTTTTAAAGTGCAGTTGGCCCAACACCTACATGAGCAATGCATGAAAATTGCATCTGTTTTCCAAGTTTTGACAATTTGACTTTTCCACATGCCTTGCTCAATGAATTTTAACTTTGTATCTATCATAAGAAACATCATCATCCTTATTCCTTTTTTACTTTACCTTAAGTCACAAAGGGGAAATCCAATCTTACTGGTAAAACTGCAGGAACTGGCTCAAAATTTCTAAAATTAAAGGCTGAAATTTTATATTACCTTTCTAATACTTTCACAAGGACTTCTAAAGATAATATGTTTAATATAGATTTGTTCAATACCAGTAAATAAACACAAAGTCTAATTCATAAACATTTGACTTTTATCTACTATTTTT
>CABHPQ010174295.1:7220-32444 GCA_902168405.1 Peromyscus aztecus | reverse complement strand
TGTCTCACACTGGGTGTAGCTTGGGCATATAAGACCTCAAAGACACCTCCACAGTGACATATTTCCTCTAAAAAGGCCACACCTACTCCAATGAGGCCCCATCTCCTAATAGTGCCACTCCCTATGGGCCAAACATCAAACATATGAGTCTGTGGGGGCCATTATTATTCAAATCACCACAAAGGGACAATGTGATTATTTCTGAAGGTAAGGCTGAATATGGAATACTAGGAGAAGGACCTCAACTTCTTTCTGACTATGTTGCCTCAGGATGTTCTCTTCTTTTCTGCTCCTTACAGAAATGCAAAAAGAGATTTTTGTTTATTTTTTTAAAATCCATTTTCATTTTCTAAATGAGCCAACCAGATTTCTAAAAATAGATTTCTAAAAAGTAAGCACCATTGGAAACCTAATCTGCCTATGGGAAGCTGATCAATTTTTTAATTATGATAAAGTGTGAACTAAAGATCGTACAATTAGATATTATCTGGAAATTTTGTCAGTGATACATCATTCAAGTTGTTATTGACTTTTCACAATTTGAGAGTCTTCTGAGTTAAGATCTAAGTCAATATTAAGGATAACTTAGCAGGATGTCAAAGACATAGTGGCCAACAGTATCATTTTATAAGTGGGGTTATATTTACCCATGCTTTATAACACTTGCATTTATACTATTGAGTGGGCACAATAAACCCCTGCACTAGACTGAGGATATTTGAAATCTTGTTCAATAGAAGATGTCCTTGAGCTTGGAGCTGTCATGTTCCCCAAGGGTTCATATAAAGTCTTGATCTCCAGCTTGTGGTGGTGTTGGGGAAAGTTGGAACCTTTAAGAAGTGGGCTTAGTGAAGGAGATTCAGTTGTTGGGGCTATGCCCTTGAATGGGAGTCTGGACTCTATCCTTTTCCTGTCTCTCTTTTCCTTCTGCCTGTGGTAAAGCAAACAGTTTTATTCAGCCATGCATCACTGACCATGATGTTCTTCTACCTCAACACAGGCCCCAACGTAATGGAGTCAATTGAGCAAGGACTGAAAATTTTGAAACCAGGATCCAATAGAAGCCTGCTTCCTTTTAGGTCGCTTATCTCAGGTACCTGTCTCATTGATGGAAAGTCAACAACAACAACAACAAAAAGACTCTTGAGCAGTGAGGACCAATGCCAATTCTGAGTACACACACACACACACACACACACACACACACACACACACACACGATCAAAAGCAGGTACACTCTAACATATCTGAGAAAGATTTGTGGAGCAACTGTGGATAAGAACAGTGAAGATTTGGATAGTGGAGAGATGAGCCCTTACCTATGTATAACACTCATTTGTTATCTATCTATCTATCTATCTATCTATCTATCTATCTATCTATCTATCATCTATCTATCTTTCTACCCATTATGAAGAGCAAATATAATACATATAAATGTATAGGATGTAATATATACACATATCTCTTAAATGCCTAAACAATCACTGCTTATATGTTAGCAATTATAAAATGAGATTCATCTTTGAAAATTCTTCTATGTCAAATGTTCTGGACATGCTAGGCAAGCTCTCTACCAGCTTTAAGTCTATGATGAAATTAATTTTATCAATTTTTCTTTTGTAAATCATGATTTTATGTTCTGTGTAAAAAACAGTCTCTCCCAAGTTTGCAAAAGTGTCCCCCTAACTTTTATAGGTTCTGTAGTCTTGTTATTTCCATTTAATGTGATTCAATTGGAATTAAATTTTGTATATCGAATCATGCAAGTGCTAAAATTTATTTTTTTCTTATGGCTGTCTAGCTATTTTAGCAACATTTATTGAAATAATTATGCTTTTCCCATTGACTTAAGTTTAGTCCTTCAGCAAAAATCAATTGGGCTTATGAGTCTGTCTCTAAACACACTGTTTTGGCTCATTGATACACCACAACATCACTCTGTCTTAATTACTCTAGTCCTGTAATAAATTCTAAAATGAGATAGTAAAACCTGCCCTTTTCCCCAAAATATTCCCTATGTTTTAGGTTCTTTGTGTCCTGAAGAAGCATTAAAATTAACTGGTCTGTTTTTCTTGAAATGTATTTCTGGAATGTTTTTTAATCATTAATCACCAGTGACAAGCAGATTAAAATAAAGTCAATAAACTGCCCTACGTCCACTAAAATATCTAAAGTTATGAAGACATACATCATGGAGCTGAGAAGGGAGAGTCTGGAACAATCAAAATTCTCCTCTGTTGACAAGAAAGAAAGAGAGCACACTCTCTTTGGGAAACAGTTTCACATTGCCTTTAATATTAAATATTTACTTAACTCTATGATCCAGGAACTTCATTCTTACTCACAGAAAACACAAACATGAAACATGTGCCAACATGGAGATTTGGACACAACTGTTAGTAAGAATTTAATTCAGAATCTTCTCAGCCTGGAAATAATCCCAAATCTAACAACATGTAAGTGGATAAAAATATTTTGGTGAACCACCATACGACAGAATAATAGGATATCATCAGCAATAGGAAGATGAGAACTAACTAGTATATTGAGCAACATGAACTTCAATACCACAGTGCTTAAAAGAAGCCAGATGAAAAAGAAAACATATAGCACTTCTCTATTCAAAATAATAATAATCTGTAAGAGACCATTCATGTTCAGAGAGAGATGGAGTCTTCCTACTTGTCGGTAGGTTAGGAATTGATCAAACGCCAAATGAACCCTTTGTGGGTAGAAGAAATCTCCTATATCAGACTTGTGGTGATAGCTGTGAAAGCGTGTATCACGAATCTTAAAATGTCTTATTAATAAAATCAAACCCAGAGCCAGGTATTGGGGTGAACGCTGAATGATCAGAGAAACAGAACAAGCCACAGCCACCTCACCTCGCCAATTCCTCAGCTGATCCTGTTTGCTCAGACTAGAAACTTCTTAGTCCTTATTCAGAATGAATCTCAGCTGAACTGTTGCTCAAAAGCCTAAAAGCTTAACCAGGCTCTAGTTCCTGGCCCTTATGCCTCAAATACCTTTCTGCTTTCTGCTATCACTTCCTGGGATTAAAGGCTCTTGTTACCACACCTGGCTGTTTCCAGTGTGGCCTTGAACTCATAGAGATCCAGGCAGATCTCTGCCTCTGGAATGCTAGGATTAAAGGTATGAGTGCCACCATTTTCTGGCCTCTATGTCTGTCTAGTGGCTGTTCTGTTCTCTGACCCTAGATAAATTTATTAGAGTGCACAATATTTTGGGGAACACAATACCACCACAAAAGTGAATTTATTTGGCAAAGCTTATTGAACAGTACAGTGCACTTAACTATTCTAGTCTATATGTCGAGAAAGTAGATTATAGTTTTAGTGCAATGATCACCTTTTCCCTCATTAAATACTCCTTTCTAAAATATAAAATAAAATAAAATAAAATACATTTTCTTGTGTTTTTTTTCTGATTACTACTTCTGAATTTTCCTGCTCTCTGAACTGTAATAAATTTATGCTGATTACAAATTATCCAGTCTAAAGTATTTTTCTTCAGCAACCCAAATGAACAAAACAGAAATTGGCACCAGAAATCAGGTGCTATTATAGAAGATATGTAAACTGTAGAGATAGATTTGGTTTTCCAGAGTGGGTAGACTCTGGAAGAACTTCAAATTACATGCTAGTAAAAGCATGGATAATAAGGGGCAGTTCTGGCAAGAACTCAGAAGAAAGGAGCTGAAAGAGAGCTTTGAGACTGCCTAAATTGTCATGCTCAGAATATTGGCAGGAGGACAGATGCTAAAACCCATCTGGGGCCTGGAGAGATGGCTCAGTCGTTCAGAGCATAGACTGTTCTTATAGACACCCCAAGTTTGATTCCCAGCACTCAGAAGGTTCACAGCCACCTATTAACTCCAGCACCACAGAATCTGGCACCCTTTCTGGCCTCTGTAGGCACGTGCACACTTGTCCACATACCCAAAACACAGATACAAAGGCATACACATAGTTAAAAATAAAAATTTTAAATCCAAGCAGGGCAATGGTAGTAAACACCTTTAATACCAGCACTCAGAAGGCAGAGGCAGGCGGATCTCTGTGAGTTCAAAGCCAGCCTGATCTACGGAGCAAGCTCCAGGACAGGCTCCAAAGCTACATAGAGGAACCCTGTCTTGAAAAAAATTTTAATCCAGTCTGATGAAATCTCAGGTAGAAATCAGAATGTGCTCCTGAAACTGGAAAGATGGCAATGTTTCTTATGAAGTGACAAGAGAGCTTGACTGAATTATGTTTGTAGCCTAAAGCTTTGTGGAGTCTGGAGTTTGTGATGGATAAAACTGGATATTTGGTGGAAGAACCATCTAAGAATACATGTGGGGTTTACAGTGTGGTATGCGGTGTTGTGGTTTGAATCTGAAGGCCTCTCAGTTTGAGTCCCAGCTTGTGGGAGGGTTTTAAAGCATGTGGAGCCTTTAGGAGATGCAGCTGATGGAGGAAACAGGTGACCATGCCTGGGTCTAGGAGGAGTTTATCCAGCCCTGTTCTCAGTCTGGCTGGCTAGTTTTCTGTCTGATATTCTGTGACTAGGCTGCTGCCTCGTGTTCCCATCACCAGAACTGCCATGGTCTTTCCTGCCTTCTCCACCACCGTAGATAAAGATTCCTCAGAAGTCCTGAGGCGAAGTAAGCTTCTCCCAGCTGGTTCTGTCAAGTAATTTTGTCAGAGAGACACAAAAGTAGATCATAGTGTCCTTAGCTTCTGTTGACTGCTTAGAAAAGGCAAAAAGACACAGAACTACAAGACAGTATTGATAATTAAAGGAGAAGCAAAGCCTAAAAGAAAGGCAAATCCTTAGCCTATCCAGGTTGCAAAAAGCACAAAGATGCTGGGCGTTGGTGGCGCACGCCTTTAATCCCAGCACTCGGGAGGCAGAGGCAGGCGGATCTCTGTGAGTTCGAGGCCAGCCTGGGCTACCAAGTGAGCTCCAGGAGAGGCACAAAGCTACACAGAGAAACCCTGTCTCAAAAAACCAAAAAAAAAAAAAAAAAGCACAAGAAAGCAGGTACAGTGTAGTCAGTCCTCTTTGAGGAGCCCATGGTAAGTGGTATCATGATAAAGACTCATATGAGAACTCACCCACGGTGAGAGATCACACTGGGCAAGACAGGAAGCCAGAGGGAAGAGAGAGGGGCCCATTAGTTATGTCAGCTCACTCATGAACTAACTGAGGCCCTTGACAGTGTGCAATCCTTTCATAGGCCAATGGTGTCTGCCAGGATCTACGTCTTTGTGTGAATGTGTGTGTGTGTGTGTGTGTGTGTGTGTGTGTGTGTGTGTGTGTGCCTGTGGAAGCCAGAGATTCATATTGAGTGTCCTCTTCAGTTACTTTCCATCTTAGTATTTTGAGACAGAATCTGTCTCTAAACCTGGATCTTACCAATTCAACTAGACTGGCTGTCTAGGGAGCCCATTTTTTTTCCACAGTGGAGGGATTATAGGTGGGCACTGAAGTGCATGCCTTGCTTCTGAACTTACATTCTCATGATTTATGGCAAGCGCTTAACCTCTTGAGCCACCTCCCCAACCCCGGATCCATTTCCTAAGGTCTCCATGCTTTAAAATTTCTACACTGAGGACTAGCCTGTCAACGCATTGGGGGATAAAGCCCATCCAGATCAGGGCAGAGAACAATCTGCTTCACTAAAACCCACTGATTTAAATATTAATCTCATCTAAAGCACTCCAAGAGAAGCACCCAGAAAAATAATGAGCAATTACTGTGCACCATAACTGATGCAGAAAGTCAGCCATCACATTCTATTGAATTTCTTCCTTCCCTCCCCACCACCATCTCCTGTGAGAGCCTCCAGCATCACCATGTGGTTGGCTTCTGACTTCAAATTTCTCCTTCGATAATCTATTTATGCAATGAGTTCTTTTCTACGAGATGAGTAAAACCACTCTGCCTCCATGCTTGGAGACCTGAAGTGTCTTCCTCTTCTCCGAGGAAAGACAGTCTCCTTATGAAGACTACAACGGCCAGGGGACTTGGCCCATCCTCTTTCAGTCAGTTACATGCTGCCCCCCTCCACCCTATAGTCACCAGTTCCCAGGTCTACAGCCCAGCTTTTTTTTTTTTTTCCTTCTTTTTTTTTCTGATCACATTTACCCCCTTTAGGACTTGGAGCCTCCTGGTTTCCAAACTCGCTCCCCCTGTTCCCACGTCTCTGCATAGCTTTCTTCTCAACTCTTACTGTCTGTGCTTCTGTTCGTTCCACAATGCCCCTCATCTAAACACAGCTAGCCTCCTAACTAAATGTTCCATGGTCACAGCTTTCCACTCATCATTGTGCCAGTGTTCTTCCCAAACCACAAATGCAGTCTCTGAGATATCACTAACGCGGGGCTCTCAACCTTTTAAACAGTAGGGTCTTTTACAGGTGAGAAGGCATAGGCACTATTCTCAGAACGTTATTTTAAAATAGGAGGTGACATGCACACAGACAGAATGCAAGCATGCTTTTGTGAAATAGTTACTGTGATGAAATACTTATCAGTGTGCTTCTGTTTTAACCCATCAAACAACAAGATAAAGCAATAGATCTTGTACCTATTGTAATTTTAAACAGCATACATATCATGTCAAGGTATCTGCAACCATAATATGAAATGACAATACTTGATTACTTTTGATGACAGTCACCGAGATTGCTAGCACTGCTGATTTTTAGTTCTACCTGAAGAGGAAATGATAAATTTCACATAGAAATCCAAGTTTATGAGCCCTTTGAAATCTATTCTAGATAAATCTTTTTAATATAGTATTTTTATTAATTCCTTGTGAATTTCATACAATGTATTTTGATCATATTCATCCCCCATCTTTCCCCAAACTCCTCCTAGATCCATCCACCTCACCACTTCCCCATGTGTCCCCAGCTTCTTGTCTTATTTTTGTTACATTTTAAATTTAATTAAAATATGATTACATTATTTCCCTACTCGCTCATCTCCCTCCTACCCTTCCTATGTCCACCCTCCTTCACTGACACTCCTTGCTAAATCCAAGGTTTCCCTTTCTTTTATCATTGTTGATTATATATAATTTTATATATAAATAATATAATATGTGTAGGATATATGAAATACTATATAATATATAATCATGTAAGTATATATATATATATATATATATACACACACATACACACAGATAAACATATAAACATGATCTGTTGAGGCCTCTGAGTGTGACCTGCATGTTGTATGTTTCTAGGACTGCCCACTGGTGTAGGATAAGCAATCATGGCCTCATCCCTGGGAAGACTAGCTTTTCCTCCTTCAGTAGTTGTTAATTGCTGTAGCCTTTCATCTAAGAGTGGGACCCCATGCTATTCCACACATCTGTGCTGGGATGTCAACAGGTACTGGAATTACTCGGGAGGCCTTTGTTAGTGCACATGATGTTGAGGTTTCACGGGTGTTACTTCTCAGTCATAGATAGAAAGTGGGATCTCACAGCAGGCTTTCTGACCTTCTGGCTCTTACAATCTTTCTGATCCTCTTTTCTGTGATCTCCATGAGCTCTAGGTGCAGGAGTTGTGTTGTAGGTGGATCACTTGGGCTGGGCAGCCTATGATCAGTTGTTCTATGCATTTTTGCAAGTTATGATTTTCTGTCATGGTCTCCTACTGCTGCAAAAAGAATCTTCTTTGATTAGAGGTGAGAGCAACATTTATCTGTGGGTATAAGGATAAGTACTTGGAATGCAAGCTAGGAATTATATTGTTTTAGGAAGGTGGTGGTAATAGGTTCTCCTCTAAGACCCATGATCTGTCTAGCCAAGTGTAGTTGGCTACATTTACAGTGCCAAACATTATTTCCTCTTGTTAAGGAAGCTGTGAGTCTAATTAGATAGCTGTAGGTTACCTCCAAGATATAAGCAACACTATTGCACTTTTGGGGATATCTTGCCATGCTGATCATTATTGTGGTTGGTACCTGTGGTGGCTGGTGGTTTGAATAAGAATGACCCACATAGGCTCATGTATTTCAATTATTAATAACCAGGGAGTGGAACTGTTTGAAAGGATTACAGTGATTAGGAGGTGTGGCCTTGTTGGAGGAAGTGTTCACTGGGAGTGGGCTTGAGGTTGCAAAAGTCCATATCCAGCCTAGAGTCTCAGTGTCTCTCTCTCTCTCTCTCTCTCTCTCTCTCTCTCTCTCTCTCTCTCTCTCTCTCTCCCTCTCTCTCTCTCTCTCTCTGCCTATGGATCAAGATATAGAATTTTCAGTTATTTCTCCAGTACCATGTCTGCTTATGGACTGCCATGTTCCCTGCCATGATGATAATGGACTAACCTCTAAAACTTTAAGCAAATCCCCAATTAAATGCTTTCTTTTCTAAGAGTTGCCTTGGTCATGGTGTCTCTTCACAGCAATAGAACAGTGACAAAGAGAGTGTCACAAATGAGTAGCACTATTGATTTCTTTACTCCTTAGAAGCTTGCATATCACCTTCTGGTACTGTGAAAGCTAGTCCTTGGTGAGAGGACTTTTGGATCAGTTCCAGCTCAAACTCTCTGCATCCTAAGTCCAAGGTGTGTGGTGTTTTCAGCAGTTAGGACTTACCTTCAGCATCTGGAAGCCAACTAAAGGCAATAGCAGTAACCTATATTGCTTCAGGAGTCTCTTGATTTGCCTGACCAACAACTTGAAAGGAGGTTTCTCATTCCTGGTACTGGAATTTTTGTTAGTCTATGGGTTTTAGATAGAGTACTATCGCTCTAAGTCATTTAGCTTCATTTAAATATGCATATATGTGTAAATATACACTTACATGGGTTACATGTGAATTTTGGTAAATATAAAATTGCCTGGAGCCATGCCCAGCAGTGGACAGGTCCTAGCAGAGGATGTAAGAAGTCAGTGGGAAAAGGAGTAAGACAGGCACGATGGTCTGGAGAATCTTGCAGCCTGACTGACTAACATCTAGAGTGCTTTTTTATTTATACAAAATTTAGTAAGCACGGATAGATTCATGTTGTTCCTAAACATAGATCATAACATTTTTGTTTTGGATATGTATTTTACTTCCTCTTGCTCATCTTTTAGTCATCATTAATGACAGAACTATGACAGAACAGAGTTACCATTTCCAATCATTTTCCCTCAAGTTTTGACATCACTGATGAACAGAGTTATCATTTTTACTCATTAACCCACAACTCAATTTTTAAGAATCTAGAGGCATACGACAGCCTGCCTCTGATAGTTTTGGTTGCTTCAAGGATGCTAGACCAAAATAAAATCTTCAAGCCAGCCCAGCCATATTGCCATGTCCCAAGCAGTGACCTTTAAGTAACTCTTAAAGGTCAGAGTGCCCAAGAAAAATCCTCAGGCCAAAACTGCTGCAGTTATTATTCAAATTCTGGCATAATTCAATGTTTATATTTTATACTTTTATAGAATTTGGTTGTTCCTTGGTCATATGACACTACAGTGGCTCTGCATGTGCTAACTTTTCTAAGAAAGGGAGGTCCTGACATCTCATTCTTTTATCATCTTCCCACTTCATACTTTGCTCATACTTTGCTCATCAATATAAGTCTCATGTAGGGCAGAAGTAACCTCAGCTAATCTAACTTTATTGCTGTATATGTCACATAATCACCTGAGTGTATAGCAGGAACAGGCTTGCAATCTGAACTGTGGCCAACTCCTCTAGCCCATTGAATTTTGTTGACCTTTTTAAGTTTACTTTGTTTTGACTATCTTGTTCCTAAGTAAGTATGGGGACCTATGTTTCAAAAATATCTCCTAGCCTCATAAAGAGACCTCTGGCTTCTTTGTGTGTGTCACTGCCTCCAAGGCATAAGGAAGACCTTCAAGTAGATAAGGGTATCTCCCTAAAAGCTGGAGAGGTGGTATGTCCAGGACTTTCCTGGGGAAGCTTAGAAGCAGTACTTCTGGTAGAAGGCATAAATGGTTCATAAGAAATTTCCCATCAATCCAATATCCCCAAATTGTGCAAGTATTAAAAGTCTCCCAAGTATGCAACAGGTGGAGATGAAAACCAAAGATGGCATGGTAGCCATCATGCGGCTCAGCTTTGCTGGATCCTTGTCAAGCAGCTGTGCTGGCTTTATGACTTTTGCCATTCTGTTCAGATATGGCTGTGCCATAAAATAATGATTATTTATGTCTTTTCCAAGCATCCTGAGTGTTATTTTTCCTTCCTCTCTCTCCTTCTGTATTGTCCTTCTTCCCATTTCCCCAATTAAAGACTCCTTCTCCATGTTTCCAGTTTCCTCCTTCATATCACCTGTACTATTCTAGAGAAATCTTTAGAGCAGATTCCCTGAATATCACTGGCTATGCACTATCCCAAAATCCTTTTACATCTTCTAAAATTTTTACAGCTATCTCCAACATTTTTTTTCTAGCTTCCTTTGTAAAAAAAAAAAAAAAAAAGCCATATGTCCTTTTGTGCTTGTCTCTAGACATTATCCCCGACCCCCTGCCATTTCTACTCAAAGCAGGCTCTTTTACATCTTTAGACCTCGAGGGATGGAGCATCATTTTCCTATTTTACCTGAAAAGCTCTCCTGGCTTTGCCTTCCCCAGGGGGCTATCCTTACCAGCGGCACAGTTCCTTGCCTCTGTCTCTCTTTATTCCCCTGAAGGAGCCATCATAACCTTGCACTCTCTATTCTTCACACCTTATTTATCTTGTTATCTCCTGTGTCTAGGCCTGTACAGCTGTTCAGCACATTTTTGTGGAATCGAGTCATTTCTTACTGAACCTGTAACAACCTTTCATATCTCACAGAGTAATCATCAAACAAAAATTGACCATGCAGGGAATGGAGAGATGACTCACTGGTTAAGGGTGCATACTGCTCTTCCAAGGACCCCAGTTTGGTTCCTATCACCCACCCCAGGTAGCTCACAACCACCTAGAGCTCCATCTCCAGGGGTATCCAGTGAGTCTGGCTTCTGGAGGCACCTGCACTCATGTCCACATACCCATACACTGATATATTCAAAGGTAAAATAAATCTTAAAAATTAATTTAACCCTCCTCCAAAAACTATCACATTGGGCATTAGGCTTCAGTATATGAATTATGAAGGGATGCAAACATCTATCCCATAGTAATATCTTCAAAACTAAGAGGTGAACCCTTTTGCGTGGCCCTGATTATGGTTTTGAAGTAGTAGGTAGGAACTTGGGTTTTGTAACACACAACATGACATTTCAATGTAGAGCTTCCAAAGACTGCTGGGGAAAATGCAAGCAGAGCAGAGAGAAGACAACAAAATGGGATTTTTTTTCCTATTTGAGAATATGACGAAGGCCTTTTCCAGAGAAGGTCTTGATGGTGCCCACTGATGCCCATTCTAAGAGCTATCCTGGTAAAATTATAGATTTTGGCTCCATAACTTGTATCCATAATGGAAACAAGTGACAATTGACTCTGTGTTATTGCTGTTAATGTAAGGCATCAATGTTATCTTTTAATTTTGTTTTCATTTTATTTTTATTATCTTGTATTTCTTCATCATATGAAATTTTTATGTACATATATAACATGCATATATATTATATGTGCAGCTATGTGTATGAGCAACATATCTATGTATCTATATGTATATAGACAGAATAATTCTTTCTTCTGTAGGCAATGAAACTATACTAATTTTAATTTGTTAAACACCCACTCTATTGTATCACAACAGTACATATCTACAGCAAATATTTAAAAATGTTTGTTCAACATAAGTTTGCTAATAGGAATGGATTCATGTTCGTTAAAATGTATAATTACTTTCAAACCATATGCTGTTCTGATGTAAATTCATGTTAGGCTTTTGAAGGAGACACCTATGATTTCAAAATAGATTGCATTCACTATCCTGTTTCTCTAAGCTTAAAATGTATTCTGTGATTTTCACTAAATGTCTGGGGAGGACAACCAGGCTCCTGGTAACTCTTCACCTGCAACCTTAGCTGTTAAAGGCAACTATTCCTTCCTGGTGTGTCTGATGTCAGTTTGTAGATGAAATATTTAAAATAACTATTGACCTGTATGGGGGAGGTGAGGACATATTATAGATAACAATTCCTGTTTATTTCATAAAATGATCATGTCTAGAGGCAAAAGACCAGAATAAGTTAAGCAGAATCACCCAGCTACTGGGGTTGGGGCAAGCAAAAACAGGTTTATGTAGAGTCAAGGGGTCAAGAATATTTTAAGCTGTGTGTGACAGACATAATCCCAAGTATCTTAAGCAAAGAGAAAGAGAGAGAGAGGAAGGGAGGGAGGGAGGGAGGGAGGGAGGGAGGGAGGGAGGGAGGGAGAGAAGGAGGGAGGGAGAGGTTCTCTTTAACTCTTTAGCAACAATTTAACAATGGTACTAATCCTACTAAGAAGGCTCCATCCCCATGACCTATTTACTTCCAAAAAGCCTCTCCTCCAAACAGTATCACATCAAACATTAGATTTCAGCATATGAATTATGAGGGTATGCAAACCGCCATCCCATAGTATCAACTGTAGCTGTGGACCCCACAGCCACTTATAAAATAATCACTCAGAAGCTTATATTAATTAAAACTGCTCGGTCATTAGCTCAGGCCTACCACTGACTAGCTCTTACATTTAAACTCAGCCCATTTCTGTTAATCTATATGTTTCCAGGTGTTCTGTGGCTTTACCTGTGTGCTGTTACATGCTGCTCCCTGGATGGCGGGCTGGCATCTACTGACTCAGCCTTCCTTTCCCAGAATTCTCCTTGTCTGTTTATCCCACCTATACTTCCTGCCTGGCTACTGGCCAATCAGCTTTTTATTTATCAACCAATCAGAGCAACACATTCACAGCATACAGAATATCCCACAGCAATCAACGGTCTTTGCATAGGCACTAACTCAGGTCCACAAGGAACTTGTGGACATTGAGTAGGCCCCAACCTTTGGAGACTCCATTACCTCCTAGCAGTACCTATATGGAAGCCATACCCTTTTACATACAATAGATCCTTGGGGGCACTCAAACCATATTATAAGGAAACCAATAATTCTATCATTTTTGAAGAAAAAGGATAGTGGTTAAGATAAAACAAGTTGGAAGGGGAGGGACTGAAGAGATGGCTCAGTAGTTAAGAGCACCCACTACTCTTGCAGAGGACCTGAGATCAGTTGCCAGCACCCATGCCAGATAGCTGACAACCACCTATAACTCCAGCTTCGGATAAATCTGATACCTCTGGCCTCCATAGGCACCTCTACACACATTCATGCCCCCATGCATATACACACAATTAAATAGAACTACAAAATGATGAAACAAGTTGGGCATTTGCCTCAGGTCCAAAATGTATAGCTTTGTCATCAAAAGTAGTAAACATAATTATTTGAATGTCATGTTTTCATAAAAATAACACAGAACTGTTTATAAAATAAAAAAGAAACTTTAAGATATTTTATTTGTGCTGAAATATGATATTTTATTTGTGCGTTAATAAACAAAGTTTGCCTGGAGATCAGAGGTCATAGCCATAAACAGAAGTCAGGCAGTGGTAGCACACTGCATTAATCCAATCACATGGCAGGCAGAGTCTCTGTGTGTTCAAGGACACAGTCAAGCAGGGTGACACACGCCTTTAATCCCAGTACCAATCATAGAGACCTGGAGGTCTGTATAGACAGGCAGTGATGAGGAAGTGATGTGACTGGGCTTAGAGCCAATGAGAGGGCAGAACAGGAAGGCAATAAGGTGCAGGTTAGACAGGAAGAGGCTCTCTTGGGAAGCTATAGCGAGCGACATGGTAAGCTAAGGTTAATTGGCAGCTATTGCTTTGATCTCTACGGCTTATACCTCTGTATTTGGCTCTGTGTTTCTTATTTAATAAGACTGTTTAGAAATTCATCTACAAAGATAGGGCGCTGTTTGTTACTTTTTATGATTCTTCATTATTGTACAGTGGAGTCAGCCTTCCCCCACCCCCGTTTAGTCCCCTTCTCAGTCTGGCAAAGTAATTAATTGATCCTCATGCGCACAAGCAGGCAGATTTGTGAAGCTGACCACAGACTGAATCAATAGACAGAGCAACGCGAGGTGTTGTGGATAGTTTGGGTTTAATGGTGGAGCTTTTTATAACTTCCCCACTCAGTTCAAAATAAGGGACAGTTCTCTGACAATTGTGTAGTAGGTTGGATATTTGTCCTATCAGCTCAGCCTTCAGTAGATCTCTGCAGTCACAAAGAAGTCACAACAGTACCCACAAACTTAAAGACCTCCATTTTTAATAGGGGAACTATATCAAAAGCCCATAAGAATTCATGCCCTGTGACTCAATTTTTTTCATTTTTATGGATCAGATCAAGCAAATTCTCTTATTAAATATCATAAAACATAGTGCAATAACTAAATTACATGGTTGTAAATGTGCACTTGCCTACATCAAAGAGTCCTACAATTTCCTGTGGAATACCTAAGTCAGCTTACAAAATAAATGTAGTGTGAGCTCATTATTGTTATAGGTGTCCTTGCAGAAGTCTCTGTATACAGAGGAATAAATAGTCCATGTAAATAAACATGGATATTTTATGGTGTCATGCCTTAAGTTCGAAATGTCTCCACGGGGTTATGAGTTTGCACCTTTGGTTTCCAGCTGAAGGCACTGTTTGGGGAGCATTTGGAACTTTAGGGACTTGGTACCTAGCTGGGTGATGTAGGTCACTGGGGGGTGGCCTTGAGGATTATAGGTTAGCTGTGCTTCTGGACTAAGGTCTCTGGTTCCTGATCTCCAGTGTGTGAGAAGGCAGGATGCACAGCAACTCAAGCCCCAGGAAGCAATCCACTCCAGTCTCCACGCCTTCCCTGTAAGGTACACTGTACCCTCTCAACTAGTGGTTCTCAACCTAGGGGGGTCACCTAAGACCATTAGAAAACACAGATATTTACACTGTGTTCATAACAGTAGCAAAACTACAGTTATGAAGTATCAATGAAAATAATTTTATGGTTGGAGGGTCACCATAACATGAAGAGCTGTATTAGGGAGGTTGAGAAACACTGGTCTAAACTGTGAAACAAAAAAAAAAAAACCAAAAAACAAAAAACCTCCCCTTCCCACTTAACTTGCTTCTGACAGATATTCTGTCACAGCAAAAAGAAGAGTGATATGTATATGTACACACACATACACACATATACATATACATACATAACACACACATCACACACACATACGTACACATATATCGCACACATGCATACACATACACACATATGTACACACACATACAAACACAAACACACATACATACACACATACAAACACATACATACACACACATATGTACACACACACATACATACATACACACACATACACACAAACACACACATACACACATATACATACACACACATAGCACACACACATACATATACACACATAGCACACACATACATATACATACACACATACGTACACACATATACACACACAACACCCACATACATACACACACATACAAACACATACATACACACACAGAACACCCACATGAATACACACACATACATACACACACACCTACACACATATACACACAAACACACACATACACACATACTTACGCACACACATACATGCACACACAACACTCACATGCATAAAAACACATACATACATACACACACACACACACACACACACACAACACGCACGGACACCACAGCCACTGGCAAATGCAGTTAAGCAGACCCACTGTATTAAGGCTAGATCTCTAAACGTCAGCATCACTCAGTTGGGATGGTAAACTGTGGATTATTTATACCTTATTTTGTTAAATACTTTCTTCCTACAACAAAAAGTATTGTTTGAGTAACTAAGCAACAGAACTGTTTTAAGATTCTTAGGAGAAAGCCAGAGTGTAGCTCACTTGAGACAGTGCTTCCCTGGGATACACAAAGCACATTTGGAAAGTAGAAGCCGGAGGATCTAAAGTTCAAGGTCATCCTTGGGTAAATAGCAAGTTCAAGGCCAGCCTGTTATACAGGAGACCATATTTCAGACAGGAAAACATCTTAGAAGAATACTGTGTGGTTCCACATCCTAGTCTTCTGCACCTTGCCATTAATCACCAACAACATTCCTTCCCATCTAGAGATACTGCAATTCCCTGATATGTTTGTAGAATGGTACCATCTGGGACATAATACCTGCTGTGATTGCCAACCATCACACACACTCACACATACACACACACACACACTCACACATACACACACACACACACACACACACACACACACACACACACCTATAAGAAAACTAACCAGGCAACCAACCTATTGGAAACCATACACTGAAAATGTCCTAGGTGCCTTAACACTTAACCATTCTCATTGCTATAGTCTTGTCCACATTCCTGGTGACTGTGATCTTTTTTTTTTTTTTTTTTTGCAAGGAATAACAAAGTTTCAGTTCTATAAGGATAGATGCATGAAAGTCATGGGCTTGGTAGGTAGCTTTAACCCTGTAGAGAATAAAGTTAAGCAAGAGTCCCATTTGAAATTAAAGAAGCCTGCATGTATAATACTACCCTCATTAACTAACATTTCACTAGAAAGGTCACCAATTAAGTTATTTTTATAGTCAGGTGAACAGAAGCTATGTTTCCATGACAACAGATGGTACATAACAAGATTTTTTAAAAGGTTAATGGAACTTGTGGTGAGCTTAATAATGATGTGTGGAAATCATTCATGCAGTTGGTTTTTCTATTGCACGGGCTTTCACAGGGCTGGCCATTGTTGAGAGCAACGCATTTTTTTTTTTTTGAGATTTACAAGTGCCTATAAGGTGATATATTTAGAGAGGGGTTTAGTTATCCTGTCCTCATTTGTTTGATGACTTGGAAAGAGGAAGGGATAACTGTAGAAGTCTGCCTAGATGGGTCTAACTGGCTAAGGAAAGTGCAGGGTTAGTGAGGACAACACATGCAAGTTGTACCCTCATCACCCTCTGTAGGGCACTATGTGAATTAAATGGTATATAAAGAAAAGTAGGATCTAGACTTCTGAAGTAAGCCATCAGTTAGAGAATGTTGACCATGTTAGAGGGGCAGCAAATTGGGAGTATGTCTACAGAGCTGACAAGCTCTATTTTAGGAAGTCCTTTATCATCAAAGAGGCTCAGGCACATCATTGGGGTACATTGTAGACTCAAATAATGCAGCTTGGTCAAAAGAACTTGTTTCCTACAGAGAAAGCCATGGTTATGCTATGAATGGGACACTGGGTCTGGTGCCTATGGTTGTCTTACCCTTAGATGGAATCACCTTCCCTTGCTGAGGATTTTTAGATTTATCTTGAATCTAGTTTTTACTTCTCAAAATAATGTAAAGTAGATATCATAAGTGTAAACAGCTAATGTTGCTTTAGAATTCAGAATGTATATTTCTGTGTCCTCAATGATCCATGACTTCATCACCCCGACTTCCAAATATAATGTATTATTTTAAGTGAATGATTTTGTATCAAAGTGCAGGCTAATTTTCTTTCATATGCCTGTAAGATTACTGTCAGACTCTAATGTGTCTTCCTCAGTTTTAAAATTCTACTAAGAAGCCAAGACTTTATGAGGAAAATGTAAATAGATAACCATAAGAAAGATGAAAATTCCAATTCTAACAGAAAGCTGAAAAACCACTAAACATGTATGTATATTAATATGAATTTTCAAAACCCCTGTAATTGCTTGCAGTGGGTTTGATGACAAACATTTAGAATGCATAAAGAAGTTCTGTGTCCAAAGTTGTAGCAATGTTGATCTGAAGTATAGACTGAGGAGGAAGGATAGGTTAAAACAATGATCCTACTGAAAAAAAAAAAAAAAAAGCGAGGTAAAGAAAATTCCCAGAGCAGTAAGTATCTTCCTGGTCACTCTGTGAGGGGTGGATCCAATTTAAGAATGACCTTCCTAATATTTTATGAAGGTTGATGCCCTGGTGAGATGGTTGAGACTGTGCTCCAAGCACTTGCTTTAATGCCTTCCCCACAAACAACATCAATACGAAGCAAAGTCAAACATTCAAATCATTTTAATATGTGGTGTGATGGCTTGTGGTCTTTTTCTTTGTAGTAGTTTCTGCCAATGAAAGTTTCACTTAGTGAAGATCTCCTTTGGCTCACATAGGACTCAAGCTCCATGTGGCATCAGGATTCTCTGAAGCATTTAATTGCCTCATGGAGTTGATCAGAGTTGCCAAAGTATAGGTTGCATCTCTTAAAATGATTTTATTTAAATCCATGATCATTCCCACTTTGAGATCTTTATCTTTATCTTAGTCTTCTCCTACCAGCTTAAAAACTCTGGGTGTAGATGAGCATAGGGGCAGAAAGGAATTCTTTGACCATGTCTGTCCTCGAAAGAATCCTATGGCTATTGGATTTGTGTAAATTTGCATCAAGTAACAGAAGCACTGAAGAAAATTAAAACTCAAAGGAAATTTGAAAATGTGTAATTGTGGGGGGCCGTTCTCGGGTTCCTCGTGGCTTTACCCAGCAGATCCACATAGAGGATGATTAGGACCACGGGCCTGAGTGCAGGTGTCTGAGATGGTCTGCACTTGGCTGTGCTGGGGGAGGAGGTCATTTGCTCCACCCCCTTGGCGTCTCTATAAAAACCCTGGGGCAGAGACAGTCGGGGCCTGTTGGAATAGGTTCCACGCCCTCTCGAGGCTATCCTTTATTTTCTATCTGTTTATCTCCGCGATATTCTCCGCAATAAATCCTTCTATCTAATATTTCCTGCTGCTCACACTCAAGAAAACTCTGGGAAGCTGTGGGGGTGGTGGGTAAACGCCCCACATGTAATATGAATTTAGTAAAGGTTACATACTCTTTCATAAAGAATAAATCTTTATGAGACAATAAATCTTTCTTTCTTTCCTTTCCTTTCCTTCCCTTCCCTTCTTCTTCCTCCCTTCCTCCCTTCCTTCTTTCTTTCTGTGTGTACCTGGATGTGCACACAGACAAAGGTCCCAGGTAATCCTCTGGTATTGTACCTCAAGTATCATCCACCCTGTTTGCTGAGACACACACAGTCTCTCACTGGAAGCTGGGACTTGCCGATTAGGCTAGGCTGGCCAGTGAGTGAGACCCAGAGATCCACTTCTCTTTGCTTCCCCAGAACTGAAATTACAAACAAGCCCCACCTTGCTTGGCTTCTTTAAAGCCCTTAAAGTGGGTTTGTTGGATCAAATGGGTCCTCATGCCTAGTGTCAAGGATGTTACCAACTGAACTGCCTCAGGCTCCTCCCTGAAAGGTATACCTTTCCTTACATATCAGTATCAGCTGGTTCAATGGTTATAACTATTTACTTGCCTTGTGTGGAGATAGACATTCATAATCTGACAGGGAAAAGATAGAACAGAATGTCTCAATATTCATGTTAAAATAAATCATCTAAACAAAAGCCTTAGAGTTTCTGAGAGATATGAGCATCTCTGTGATATTTAACCTAGTGAAACCTAGAGCACCTTCCTTCCAATAAACCAAATTTCTGGATCATGAACGTACTTGAAGTTATTTTAGTAAGAGTAAACCTTGGGACTTCTATGGACTGAACTTTGTGCCTCTCCCACAAATACCTGTGTTGAAGCCCTAACCTCTACTCCCTCCAATATGAGAAAAACTTGGACACTAAGACGTGCACAGAGGGAAGACCTGAAGAAATGCAGGGAAAGATAGTCTTCTAGACTAAGCCATGGTGAGGAGCCTGCAACACACCTTTTTAACTGGCCCCAGAAAGAATCAACACTGCCAACATCTTGATTTCAGACATCTAGTTTTTACTACTGTGAGATGATGAATGCCTGTTGCTTAAGTCATAGCAACTGTGGTTCTTTGCAACAGCACCCCTAGCAAGCCTTTGAGCTTTTATGGTACCCAACTGTCTCAGCAGGATTGTAGCCATTGGTCCTGGTCGGTGCTTCCCTCCTCAGGGCTGTTGGAGGTAGTGTAAGCGCTCAGGGAGAAGATGAACTCTGAGAGTCCAGTATGTTGGAACAGAGAGACCAAAGGGATGTGGGAAAAAAAAACACAGAGACACCGAACTTGATTACTCTCATGATTTATTAATATTCAGATTGAAAAAGGAGCCTCACAGCCTCAAGTTACGCTAATTGGCACATTTGCTTTATTTATTTATTTATTTATTTTTAAAACAAACCAGGTTTTTGATTTTTTTTTATCCTTTTTGTTCATTCCATCACATTGAAAATGAGGAAACAGAAGTGGTTTTGAATTCACTTAATATTTTGGACTCCTCAGAACGGAACATTGCACACACACACACACTTGGAACAGAGAGAGAATAGAGAGGAAAGTGGACTCCCACAGGGCCACACGCACCAGATCAAAAAACTGGGGTACAGTGCAAGAATTTCCCAAGATGACTGCATCATCATTACCAAAAACTCGCATTAACAACACCAAGAAACAAAATGTTTAAGCCACACTGTTGGACTTGGGATTTTTCCTGCTTTTTTTTTTTTTAAATGTTTGCCACACAGAGAGAGAGGGCTAGTAGGTAGGAGAGGACAGGCTCACACGCGTGAGCGGGACAGGAGAGGAAACTTCAGAGTGGAGCAGAGAAAGGGCGGGAGAAACAGGGTTCAGGTGGGAGCAACATGGAAAGCCATTTCTTAAAGTTCAGGCATGTTCTTGGTCAGCCTCGGGGTCTTCTTTACCCTCATCCTGTCGGGCACTTTCCTTAGGTTTGGCTTCATCTACAGCTTCTGAGGAAGTAAACAAAATGGGGGGAGGAGAGGAGGGTTAGTATTTTGTCTTATGAATCTATTAAATGTTACAATGCATCATTTCTTTTCAAGCCATTGCATCAGAGATTTCGGTAATGTGATAAGTAATATCCCAGTGATCCAATTTCCCAGACCAGAAGCTTTTAATCTAGGAGGCCGCTCAGTAACACATAAGGAAGTGAAGGACAAATTGTCACTCGGTAGATATTACATTTCTTGTGTGTGTGTGTGTGTGTGTGTATGCATGTGTGTATATATATATATATGTGTGTGTTCATGCATGCATTCATGCATGTGTGTATGTTATTTAGGTCAGAGGACTACTTGCAGGAAGGAGTCAGTTCTCTTCTCCCATTGTGTGGGTTCCTGGGATTGAATTCAGATTGTCTGGCTTGGTGATGAGCACCTTCACCCACTGACCCATATCTGGTTTTTAACCTTTTAGCCTTACACTGGTTTTTAACCTTTTAGCCTTACAGTTGAGGCACCCACAATAACGTGTTTTTCTGTTGCTTAGTGTCAGAATAATTCTGGCAGATAATTCATATGGCTCATTGAGCATCTGTTCCAGTTTATATTACCATTTATTTCTAATAATGTGAAGTTTGGAAAATAAATTACATGAATTTTAACCCTCTATGGGAGCCAGAGGAGGCTACTAAAAACTGCAGTTTGATTAGGAAGAGGAAGATTCCCTTGGGAGGGTGGAGTTGGTTTTGTCCTTTGTGGCTTCCTTTTCCCAATACAGGGAGCACCAAAAAATACCTGAAATTATAACACCTATCTTATGACCACAAAGACAAAATTTGTACAGTAAATATGGTGGAACAGGAAGAAATTCATCATGACATTGAGTGTACCACACTTGAACACCTTTCCATTATCCTTCTCATTGAGGGAGCTAAACAACCAACCACTTAAATCCACTGTGATGATTCACAGTCTCTTACAGCTAAGTACATTCCAAGGGAATACACAGACCCATGAAGTGAGCATTGCTTTGCTTGACAAGGTAGATTTATCTTTATGAAGGTTAATTCCCCCAACTCCAAAGCTTTCCCTAGATAACTCTGTCAACTGATTATGTGCTGTCAGACATTTTACTAATATGCCAGCCTGTCTCAATAGAATCCATTGTCCCTAAAATTACTTGGTGCCAACTAATGGCATATCTTATGGCCCATACCAAGACCACCCCAAAGTCCAGTGATTTTTCAGAGAGGCCTTACAGACTCAGCCATGGCTGTAATACAACTCTTCATGGCTGTAATTTATGATAGTGGAAGGACACAAAACAAAATAAGTAGTGGAGGGGAAGACTGCCTGGGGCAAAAATGGGGAAACAGACACAAGGAACTGTGAGTCTTCTCCCCATGGAGTGTGAAGGATATGCTTAATCCTTCCAGCCTTGAATTGTGAGAACACATGTAAGACAGCATCTATTAGGGATGCCCACTCAAGCCTACAAGTTCAGATGTGCACTGGGAGCTGGTCGCATAAGCGCCCATTGCTTAGCATGAACTGAAGCCAGACTCCCAGAATGAAAACAGTTGTTCAACATAAAGTGCCCTGTTTACACTCTGTTATCACTCTTATCAAGTAGGGGATTGTGAGAACTCTTCAAAGTCCCGGTTCACATGTGCCAATCATAAGTCAGTTGTATAAGCCAACCTAAGGACAGAAGCCCCAAGCCTACTGCACTAGCATTTTTCTCCACACTTTCTGGTGTTAAAGACACCTGTGCCCTTTAAAATGTAGTTTTTATTATTGCTTTCCTCTCTTCATGCCTACTTGCTGCCAGTTTTCCTTAGACAGAAAAACTGGAGCCAGTGGGATCTCATTAGCCTGGCAGATTTGATTTTAATCAGAAGACAATGGGTAGGCTTTGAAAACACTAAAGCAAAAAAAAAAAAAAGTCTAACAGATTTGCTTTAAGGAGATTAAATGAGCATTGTTAAGTAAAATGGATTGTTATTGGAAGGAGATGCTGAGGTTAGTGAAATGGACCCCACTTAGCAGGCCATTAGAAGAATTATAAAAATGTATGTGTCTTTCAAGTCCCTCACACATAGACTGGCATTCACTTATAGCTGGATATTTACATTTAAATAAGACCACCACTATCAGACGTACCTTTGGAAATCCCTCTTTGTAAATATATCTAAAAAAATGTCCTTGAAAATGTACATGGTTTCTATAATCGAGGCATTCTTATCTGGTAAATAATGTAAGCAGCTATGAGCAATAATTTCATCTTATAATGGCTCACTTATACCTGATGCTTTAAAGTCTTACTGGCTTTGTAGGACTCACAATTCAGGGTGAGTTACTTCTGCAACACAGTGGTTACTTAGAGTCTTCAACCAGACAGCTTTCCAAGTGACAACTATTGACTTTGAAAAAATTGTCCCAATCCATATTTTTGGATAAAACAAACACAATCTTGTCAAAATAATATTGTATGTGCCAGTATTCCTCAAAGATTATGAACTTTTGGTGTAATCCAGAAGAAAAGAGTGCAATGACTTAGGTCACCAAGGTCCTTGTGTAGCAATCTAGAATTCTTTTAGAGGATTCATGTGGAGCCTAGCACTGATCAAACCTTTGGATATTAAGAGTATGCCAAAAGTGGTTTAATATCTCGATTGGCTCCACAAAACAATTTTGGAGCCCTTTTAAAACTACAGAAGCAGAATTCAAATGACCCAGCAGCAAATGGAAGAGTCAGTTGTTGAGGCAGGAGAATACTTCAAATCTCTCCTACTGAAATAAAACTTTGGGAACTACAATATATATGATTTGAGGGAAATTATGAAACTCAAGAGAAAAGAGGTTGTATGCTGGGTAAAATGAGAAGGATTTTGTGCTTGTGGAATATAAAGGAAGGAAATTCTAAGAGAACAAGCAGAAGTCAAAGATTCCCATTGATTCTGAAAAGCAGAGATGCTTCTGTCCTTTGTTGGGGTGGAACCAAGTTAAATCTTCTTCAGTTCTAACACTTTCTCCTGGCATTCTTTGCCTGGGCCTAGCACAAAGATGAACACTTGTAAAAAGTTGTTTATTATGACACAAAGTCATTGTTGACAGTTCTCTATGAAGGCAGCTTTGAGACTTACAAATTTTCCACTGATACTTCAAATTATCATATATATATGTATATATATATATATATTTGTTATTTACTTAACTGATGTGATACACATCTGCAGTGTGGTAAATATTCTGTGTTGGGGAGACAATAATAAATATCCCATCCAAATTGAAATATTTCATCACATTTATTTAACACAAAGAAATATTTATAGCTATAGAGTGTGATCAACAAAGGGGACCTTTAACATAGCAACTTAGATATAAACTCCTTAGGGGCAACAATATCTACTTTTGTTCTATTTTTGAATCCCTAGTGTTGAGCACAAACAATACAGGAAAAGCCCTCAATGACTTTTGAGTGAAACAATGAATATGTATCTTCATTTCTTAGATAAGGAAATTGAAGTACAGAAAGAGATGTTCCTTAAGTCATATGGTTTGCTGAGAGCTAAGCCAGGACTAAAGCTCAGGTCTTCTACTTGTTTTATATCAGGGTAACAAGCTTGAGCTGCAGAGGTCAGGGGAATACCTGTTTTACCAACTGAAAACTAAGGTGGTTAAGGCTGAAAGCACTGGGCCATGCCTTAAGCAAACAAAGAGCTGTGACATGTGCAGAGAGCACTTGGTCAGAGGAAACCTGACCCATAAACTCCAAACTGGAAAGGATGACAAGCAGCCTCAGAGCCAACCAAGAAATGCCACAGTAGCTAGGAGCAGAGCCTTCCAAAAATACGCATATATAAACCTCAGCCCTTTGTTTAGTAAAGGAGAGTTTGCTTGCAACTCCTAGAATCTGTGTTGATTCTGCATTTTCTCACCCCGCTTCCCCTGGGATCAGAGACAACAGGACCCCAGCTGCAGAGCCAGCAACAGAAAACAAGTAGTTAGAGTCTAGAAGTTCTTGCTTCCCTGTAAAACTAAGGTTTTCTTTAAGGTTCCTGAATATAAATACCAGAAAATGACCATTGATGAGATTCAAATGAAATGTCAGTCATTCAGCTGAAACTTAATTCAGAGGAACACATACAATTAATTCCTTGTCTACCTTACTTTGCCTGAAACATGAGTAACTTTTCTGTCTGAACATTGAGTAGAAAGGTCATTTTCATTTGAGATGATGAGCTGACTGCTTCAAGAAAGTAATATGTATCAAGTCAGGGTGTTCAGTGAAGTTTTGATAGGCCCCTAATAAATTATGCAAAATAAATAAATAAGAAAGAAAGAAAGAAAGGAGGAAGGAAGGAAGGGAGGAAGGAAGGAGAGAGAGAGGAGAGAGAGAGAGAGAGAGAGAGAGAGACAGAGAGA
>CABHPQ010174294.1:6844-47949 GCA_902168405.1 Peromyscus aztecus | reverse complement strand
TATTGAAGACACTACTGTATACTTAGGACACAGGACTTAGAGGATTTGAGCTGTCTCTATCCTAAAAGCCATCTTTCCTATGATCTAGCACCTATGGTACCTGAAAATATTTTTCATGATGGCAATGGAGGAAAGTAATTAACTGCTGGGGATGCTGTGAATGTGGCTCTGATTGATTGATTGATAAATAAAATGCTGATTGGCCAGTAGCCAGGCAGGAAGTATAGCATAGGCGGGATAAGCAGAGAAGAGAATTCTGGGAACAGGAAGACTGAGTCAAGAGTCACCTTTGAGACACAGAGGAAGTGAGATGTAAAAGTACCAATAAGCCACAAGCCACGTGGCAACTTACAGATTAATAGAAATGGGTTAATTTAAGGTATAAGAACTAGATAACAAGGAGCCTGTCATGGCCATATAGTTTATAAGTAATAAGTCTTTGTGTGTTTATTTGAGTCTGAGCAGCTGTGGCCCAGGCAGGACTAGAAAAAACTCCAACTACAATTAATAGTTCTACCCAGCAGTGGCACCATGAATCATGACAATGACCAGCATTGCAAGGTATCTGTAAAGGTGCAAAAGTGACATTCACATGCTGATAGTAAACAACTCTCTAATCAGAATTAAGGCCCACTCAACAAGAGGTAAGTCATGCCTATTACTGGGAACCTAGCCAATTTCTTAGGTCTTTTGAAGTCATAGACTTAGAAGAAAATTGACTACTGCCACTATTGACTAGATCAGCCTAATTCTTAATTCTGTCCTAAGTCTTATCTTTATACCCAAAGATAAGTGTAGCTATACCTCTCATCAAAGCAACTTCTTACAGCAAATGGAGACCATCAAAGAAGACCACACTTGGACATAATACAGAGATCAATGTATCCGGGGCTCCTAGCCCCATTGGATACAACTACATTAAAGCTGCTGAACCAATGGCTGAAAGAAGGTCATGGAAGAAGGGTCTAAAAGATTGTGAGAACTGAAATACTAGGAGGTCTTCTGTGGAACAGTCTTTCCTAGAAAGTACTACAAAAACAAAAAATAAATAAATAAAACTGGTAGCTAAATAAAAAGTAGAAGTTGAAACCACAAATAAGGGAAATCATTGTACATCCATTTTTTCTTTCTGTAAAACACTCACTAATAAAATTATATTCTCATTTAATACTGTAAGTTTCAATCAGTATGAATATGAATTTACACGAAATGCCTATTCCAAAGCAGAACACTACTGAACTTCATAAAGTTGACATAAATGTTCAGACACAAAAAATGGCTCTCTCCCAATGTCTACACATTTTACTTCTTACATGTTATGTACTTTTATTGTAAAGATGGTTCTTATTGTACCTAATTTAGAAGTTCCTTAAAAATGGGAACCACTGGTTGTTAGATGGTTTACATAGATCTATCAGCTATGAGAGACTGTCATAGAGTTTTAGTGCAATTTAATAATTGTAAGTAACTATATTATTCTTCTATATTTGCCTATAACAATACAAGCAACATGAAAATAGCCTGAGATGTTCTACACTAAATTTTTATATCTTAGAAAGAAGAAAAGAGAAATATTTATCTGGAATAGAATATGGATAAAAGTATAAAATATATACACAAATAATATTGTAATAAGATCAGTCTTTGACATGCTGAGTTTGCCTTTTTACCTCTAAGAATTTATGGTGCTTGTTAGTTTTAACTCTATAAAGTTATGGTGTGATTCTCACTAGTTTTTTATGGAACTGTGCTAAAAGGAGCTACATTTTCTAATGCCCTCTTTAACTTTCTCAAATGCCATTCATTTTAGTTCAGGAAGGTCATTTCCATTGCTTCAAACTCTTTTGTCCACAGGGCTAAAGAGTCTTAATGAATCATTAGGGAAGCCATGGATAGTACAAAGCCCTTGGTTCTACCCAGATCTCTGTTGTAGGAATCTGCAGAATATGTAAAGCATAATGAAGAAAGGAAAAGTGCAGGGAGGGACTGATGTTCCTGTTGTGTCTAACTGACCCGTATAGTACATCTGCCCAAACACAGCTTTACTTTGCATCTGGGATCTGGGATCTTGCTCCACTGTGTCTAGATCTGAACCCCAGTTTGTCTCTCAGATCCTGCATAGTGGTTAGAGCAAAAACAACATAACATGAAGATTAAACACAAAATATATGTTTAACGTTTAATAATATTCATATCAATGGTTTTAAAATGTATGTATTTTATATGCAGTTCTGTTCATATGACCTTAAATTATTTATTATATTATAAAATATAAATGCTATTTGAATTATTAAATTGTCTTGACTATTCCAAGAGAAATACCAAACCAAAAAGCTTTGAAGAGTCTTCACGCCACACAGCAAACAGTGTCTCTTTCTCTTCATGCCCCTCCTTAGAATCATCCTTGGTGATAACATTATTTGAATAGTGTTTTAATTGTGATAGTTTTGACAAGCTGCACTGCCAAGCATCTTATTTAATGTTGACATAATTATTAGCAAGAATCAATTTTTCTAAAAACTGATTCATTGATTACTTCTTCATCAAAGAAAATAAAGCTGCAAGGGATGTAATTAAAATCTGATAGCTACTGAGGACAGCTGAAGTTTGATCTATGTTGTATTACAAATGGGTAGAGTCTATAGCTTATACTCAGATTGCATTTCTGTTACTCACCTTTGCAGAAAAGCCAATATTTAATTTTTATTGCTTATCTAAATTGCTTAATAGTTGTTTGTTTTAATTTGTTATTCTAGCAACACTGCCCCATTTGTGTTAATTAATAATGGCTTAGGCATCACAGAACACATGCCTGGTAAACATCCTTACTTTAAAAGTGTAAAATATGAATTAGACATTCTACAGAAAGGCAAAAAAAAATTCCCTCAAATAAATACACACTTTAGAAAAAATATATTTTCTTAGATTTGACTTGATTCAGATTGCTGTCCCGCTTCAGGGATCTAATTGTTTTGACTGATATTTTGTTTGGGTAACATTGTGTTTTTTGTATGTTTATCTTAAATGTCTTGTTGAAAAGTGGACATTTTAAATGACATGATGCAGATACTCAGAATTTAGCATGTCTGCATGTATGCTTGTGGAACATGCTCTTACCTACTTCCAATTATATATTTTTATTGTTGTGGATGCAACAACATAGGGGCTTACGGAGGCTGAACATACAACCAGAGAGCCTGCATGGAACTCACCTAGGCCCTCTACATATGTAGTTGTATAGCATGGTCTTCTTATGGGATTCCTAATAGTGAGATCAGGGCTGTCTCTGACTCTTTTGCAGGTTTTTGGAACCCTTTCCTCCTACTGAGTTGCCTTGTACAGCCTTAATAGGAGAGGAGGTGCCTAATCTTACTGCAACTTGATATTCCATGGCTGGCTGATATCCATGGGAGGCCTGCCCTTTTCTGAAGAGAAAGAGAGGAAGAATAGATTGGGTGTAGAGGGATGAGGGAGCAGGAGGGAAGTGGGAGGAGAAGAAGGAAGGGAAAAACTGGTCAGAATATAAAATAGATAAAAAAATAAATTTTAAAAAGAAGAAAAGGAAGAGGAAGAAGGAGGAGAAGGAGAAGGCTTAGGAAGCCATGTGGAGTATGCCACTAAGCAGCACTCTTCCATGTCCTCTGTGTCAGCAGCTGCCTCCAGGTTCCTGCCCTGGTTCAGTTCCTGTCCTGACTTCCTTTGATGAAGAACAATGATATGGAAGTGTAAGACAAATAAACCCTTTCCTCTCCAACTTGCTTTTTGGTTATTGTGTTTTGTTGCACCAATAGAAACCCTAACAAAGACCATATGTATAGCCTTTGAAATCTGCTGAATATTTGCAGATTTTTAAGTCCCAGATGGACATTTTACTCTGAAGATTGCTTTTTTGTAGTGGTATTTGCTCTGCCCGTGACCTTGGGCTATAGGGCCCAAAGGAGGCGATACTTCCTGCCATTGTATGTGACCTCTTATAAAGGGTCATGTGACGTTTCTCCAACTCCTTATAAGAGGTCAGTACAACAGCAGGAAGCACTGCCTCCTTTGGGCGGTATAGCCCAAGGTCATGGGCTGAGCAAATACCAGTATGGTTTTTTGTTTGTTTATTTGTTTTTTTAGCATTGGTTTTGTTGTTTTCTGTGTTTGATTGTATGTTTTGGCAATGGTCTTATTTGTTTCAAATATTTAACTGCCACAGAAAAAAGGAGAAAAATACAGTATTATTAGCTCTTCACTGAGCTAAATGTCAGGTAAAATAAAAGGAAGACCTACAATTGGAGTTTTTTTATTGTACAACGGGTCCATTTGTGACAATCCCCAGGAATGGGATGCTTTGTTTATTTTTTTAAATCGTCCTGTCCCTTCCAATTATACCCTGCTGCTGGATTCCATTGTGATTGCAGGACTGCTGGGTTTCAGAGATTACAGGTCCACAGCAAATTAAACATTACCATACTTACTGTTCTGCCTGGGATACAGTCATACTTTAAATAAATATATGACAGTTTCAAAATCATTGAATATTTTCTAGAGTTCTGAAGGAAAGTTTAGAAATGATGTAATGTTCTTTTAATTTTATGATTAAAGTTTTTAAGACACAACACTCATTCTGGAAGCATATTCCTTGTTATAATAATTTTTAGCTTTGTGTGTGCATGTGTGTGTGTGTGTATGTGTGTGTGTGTGTGTGTGTGTGTGTGTGTGTGTGTGTGTGTGTGTTTAGGAGTAATGAGAATAGCCTTACATTGGAGTTAAGAAATCCTTGATGCAGTGCTGGGGAGATGGTCTGAAGTATGCATGCCACTCTTGCTGATGACCCTAGTTCAATTGCCAACATTCATGTTTGGTGCTCACACAGCATGTAATTCCAGTTTTAAGGATCCTGATTCTGTCCTCTGGCCTCTGATGGTGTTTATATTCAGGTATTCACAAAGATACACACAGTTTAAAATATAACAAATCCTCTTTTTTTTTTTTTAAGGACAAAAATCCTGGATAGAATGTAGGCAATTGCCAGGCGGTGGTGGCGCACTCGGGAGGCAGAGGCAGGCGGATCTTTGTGAGTTCGAGGCCAGCCTGGGCTACCAAGTGAGTTCCAGGAAAGGCGCAAAGCTACACAGAGAAACCCTGTCTCGAAAAAAACAAAAAAAAAAAAAATGTAGGCAGTTGATTCATGGAACATGTAACGTATTTTTATCCAACTTCCATCTTTTTCTCTAGAATTTTAATTCATAAGTAGCTTTTTTTTTGTATACTAGTCATTTGCCTACAAAGTATCAATGCAATGTAATTAATGGAAAATAGAATACATGAGACTGTAGGGAAAAATGCCTCATTGAAATGTATTTTTTTTTTTTTGCAGTTAGCAATGATTAATTGATGAGAGATCAAAGATGAAGAAAATATTCTGACCTTTTGCTCTAGCTTCACTTTCTGTAACTTATTCCTTGACCAAATTGTATCATTGTCAACTTTCACTTTTTTAAGAAATCTAGCCTGGGTAGTGGTGGTGGCACATGCCTTTAATCCCAGCACTTGGGAGGCAGAGGCAGGCGGATCTTTCTGAGTTCGAGGCCAGCCTGGTCTACAGAGCGAGATCCAGGAAAGGAGTAAAGCTACACAGAGAAACCCTGTCTCGGAAAAAAAAAAAAAAAAAAAAAGAAATCTACCACCCTGCACCTTGGTTCTATTTCTTTCCACTGCTCACTAAGCTGCTTTTACTGACATCTCAGCTTCCTGAAACTGAAGAAGAACCCTGAGCACACAGCCTCTGCTCAACAGTACAGTGAGAGACAATCTCCATTCACTTCAGTTTATTCTCAATCATTTTCATGTAATCTCCCCATCTCCTCTGAATGAGAGGAAAATGAACTCGACCAATATATTAAAACCTCAAAGTTGAGAGTTGAAGCGTTAAGAATCTCCCCGAGTCAAGAAGGAAAGCAAAAAATGGTGTGAGCCAATGTTTCTGCAGGTACTCTGGGTACTCCATTTGCACTTTGGTCACCAGCACATCTACCTACCACAATTGCTACATGCATTCACTTCTACCATTGGGTCATACAGAAGGCATGGAAACACAAGGGCTTTATAAGCTAATAAGTTATAGAGATAGACTCAAACCCAATTTTGTGTAAATCTTGTCTATGCTGTTATGAGTCTTCCCCCCTTCCAAATTCTTTATTTTAACGAATGTATACCTTCAGTCGACCATGTAGTTAAGCTCTAGTTGACCACTTGATTGTGTAAAAAGAAATAACTTTCTGTTTTAGTAAGGAATTCCTTCAATAAGGCAATATAGCTACTGTAAAATAGTTCAGCCATGCAGAATCAAATTATTTAATAAACAAAATGTAATGTACACAGTACCCATTAAGGAAAGTGGAATTTCATAATTCTTGCTTTCTGCTAAACAACTTACACTTTTTGGTTGTTTCTAATATGGTGCTTTAGGAAACAGTAACATTAGGTAGCACTTACATGCTTTTGAATTTATTTTGCTTAAATTAATTGCAGAATAATATACAATGAGGACTGGTTATTTTAATTTCACATTAAAGTTAATTTCATAAAACCACTATAAGGTAAAGACAGGATATTCTAGACCTTACAGACACCTCATCAAGCAGGTATACCCTTGATAAATAAGTGTGTGAGAAGTATCTTCAGCACTTGACAAAAATACTGCCAAAACCAATATAACAGAGGATGGATTTGTTTTGGTTCATAGTCATAGGGTATACAGTCTACCTAGTAAGGAAGTCATCACAAAGAAGGCATGAGACAGCAGCTCACAACACTGCATTGATCATGAAGAAGTAGAGAGAGATGAAATTTGGTACAGCTTTCTTTTAATTCCTTTTAATTCAGTCCAATTCCTAGTCCACTGCAAGGTGCCACTAATTGCAGTTAAGAGAGATCTGTTCACTTCACTTATTCCAATCTAAACTATTTCCTATCCCCATGGCCAGAAATTTGTTCACTATGTAATTTGAAATCCTCTCAAGTTGAAGTCAATATTAACCAACAGAGATCACTTGTATCATATATCATCATGGAAATGACAATTAGAATAACAACTACTCAGATCTATTAGAAAGACCATGGACCAGAACTGACAGCACCAAATGGCAGTTTGTGTAACAACAGAAATGCTCATTCATTCCTGGCAGAACTGTAAAAGGGTAGGGTGACCTTGGAAGTCACATTGCAGTTATTACACAACTAAGCTTATATTTGCCACATGTTTCTTGATCTCTAGCAAGGATGCTAAAAGCATAACTCCACAAAAGCCTATCGCACACTTAAATTGAGTTCATTCACAGTGGCCAAAACTTGAAAGCAACCAAGATATTCTTTGATATATTAGGCTATAAATACACTCTCATATATCCTGACAAAGGAATGTTGTTCAAAGTTAACAGAGAAAGGAGCTCTCAAATACTGAAAAGACAAGAAAGAAATTTCAATGCATAATAGTTAAGTCATAGACTCTCTCCTTTAAAGGCTCCATGCCATGCAATTCTAGCTATATGAAGTTCTAGAAAAGGCCCCCATGCTGTGTGTCTTAGTAAGGGTTTCTATTGCTGTGATGAAAAACTATGACCAAAGCAAGTTGTGGAGGAAAGAGTTTACTCAGCTTGTGCTTCCACATCACATTTCATCATCAAAGGAAGTCAGGACAGGAACTCAAGCAGAGCAGGAACCTGGAGACAGAGACTGATGCAGAAGCCATGGAGACCTGCTGCTTACTGGCTTGTTCCTTGTGGCTTGCTCACCCTGCTTTCTTATAGAACCCAGGACCACCAGCCCATGGATGACTCTACCCACAAAGGAATAGGCCCTCCCCATCAATCACTAATTTTAAAAATGCCCTACAGACTTGCCTACAGCCTGATAGTAATCAGCCATTTTCTCAACTGAGGGTCCGTCCTCTTTAATGACTTTACCATGTAACAAGTAGACATAAAACTAGCCAGTACACTGTGGAATTCTAAAGAAAATATATCAGTGAAAAGAGTAGAAGGATTGATAGTTGTCAGGAATTGGTAAGAAGACTACAGAATCTGAGGGTAAAGAAAATACTAGGGATTACTTTGTAATGGTGGGTGTTCATTCTAATGTCTAGAATAATGTGCAGCATCAACAATTCTGCCTGAGATGCAACAATATAGCACTGAGATGATAATGACTTCAATAACACATGCACTGCTGTGGTAGGGGTGTTTTTTAATACTATGGGTTATACATATATGGGACCAAGGGTTATATTGTAAATGTCAGATATCTCTTAATTTTGCTGCCAAATTGAAGGCATAATAAAAATAAGTCTTAAGAAAATTTGCCAGTTGTGTTTTCCAGGTTGCACATTTTATACTCTGATCATCGATTTGTGAGTTCTCACTATACTCTCTACAAATGGTTCATGGTGATCAAATTGTATGATATCCTCAGACCAGTTAAGAAATGGAGATGCGGCCCAGTGGTGGTGGTGCACGCCTTTAATCCCAGCACTTGGGAGGCAGAACCAGGCAGATCTCTGTGAGTTCGCAGCCAGCCTGGTCTACAGAGCGAGATCCAGGACAGGCATCAAAACTACACAGGGAAACCCTGTCTCAAAAAAATCACAAAAATAAACAAATAAATAATAAATAAATAATAAAAAAAGAAATAGAGATCCATAATTAGGCCTTTATCTTTTTTCTGATAATTGTGAATATTTTAAGGTACTTAGTATGTTTCACAGCTTAATACTTTTATTGACTTATGAATTTTGTTTGACTTTACTACTATTGAACTATACTCATTCTCATTGTGCATATGGTTAGAATTTATTTTCTAGGTATATAAATCTTAATAGATCTAAACAATGCTGCTAGCCTGAATGACCATTCACGGTCAGTGTGGTGTTTGGAGAAGTAGAAGTTATTAATATGAAGTCTGACAGAAATATTTAGTTAGTAAATACCATATTCAGGATTATGTAAATTACTTGTCTGTACTATCATCATAAACATGGCTGTGACTCCTATAATTTGCTCAGGAAGCCAGGTATTTGGGATTTCTTTTTTTTTTTTTTTGGTTTTTTGAGACAGGGTTTCTCTGTGTAGCTTTGTGCCTTTCCTGGAACTCGCTTGGGAGACCAGGCTGGCCTCGAACTCACAGAGATCTGCCTGCCTCTGCCTCCCGAGTGCAGGGATTAAAGGCGTGCGCCACCACCGCCCGGCGGGATTTTGACATTTAGATTTATAATCTATTGAAGTTCATGTATACAAATGTTTTGATGTAAATGTTCAAATCCTTATTTCTCCATCCTGAGTCCCATTTGTTTAAAAATCTTTCTTTCTTTGTTGAATTGCATTAGAGCAAGGAATAAAAACAAACTGAACATATTTAGGGCTTTATCCTCTGTCATTGTTCTATTAAAACTTTATCTTAATTAAAATAATGTAGAAAACTGGTTGGATAGATCTCTAAAACCTTGTATTTTTATTATTTTCTTCTAATCATAGTTGCTTTGTATACTCCAAATCATTCTTGCTTTCAGGTAAATTTTTGGAATGGCTTTATGAATTTCTTTGTGAAATGAAACCCCAAAGAGCTTTTGGTTACAATGGTTTTGGATTAGTGTAGAAATGTTTTTGAGAAGTGACACAAAATAGAATATTCCAATCTATGAATATAGTAAACCATTAATAATTTTGATCTTAAAAGTCTCTTTATGAACATAGTCTATTTAACCATTTGAGTCTTCTATGTCTTTCAAGTATAGCATACAGTATAGGTATTTTTGGACATAAATCATTAAATTAACTCTTGGCTTTATTAATTAATCTAATACATTAATTTAGTTAAATTAATCCACTTTTGATGTCACATTGTAAATGTCCTTTCAGTTTCAATTATGACAATAAAGTTTTTGTATTTTCTGAGCACTTAGCTAAACATCATTCTCTATTCTGTAATTTTTTTTTAAACATTGGATGAGCCTTTTAAGTAAACTGTGGATTTACTCATAAACTAGTGAAGATATATAAATTTACAGTAGCCCTTATTAATTTCAGTCATCATTCAATGTTGACCTGCCTCCGATTCTGATTTGGATATTCCCTCTCGTGAGAAATGCCAATGAGCTGAATCAGAAAGACCAAATATTTATTTCTGTTATTTTGTCTTCTTTGATTGTTAGGGCATAGGCAATGATCAATGCTAAGTCAATTACTTTCAACCATGCAGGATTTTAATTTGAAGCAATTTTTCAAGAAGTACAAGAGGGTATGAGAGACGGATAATTAAATTTGCCCACAGGGACAGTGGCAGAGAAATTAAGTTTGCAGAGCGAAATGTCTACAAAAGGCAGCGATCATCCCCATGCTACCTGCTGACAGAGTGTGAGTCAGGGCTCTAGGTCACACTGATCTCTCCACATGTGCTCTGTGAGGGGGTATGCTGTCCCTTTGCCCTCTTGGCTTAACAATTTCATAAACTTTATTCTCTTTATTTTTGGTGGGTTCTATATTCATATTGTATTGTTACCAAGTCCTTGGCTTCATGGCCCCTGTATAAAAATTAAATAAGAGAAACAAAAGCTCAGGCTTAGTGTTTGCCCCAGCATAAGCTAACAGAAAAAAAAATGAAATCAGATGTCTTTCACTTTGTTAAAAAATATATTTCATTCTTAGTTTTTGTTTAGATTCATATTTTGAATTAGGTTGTCCAATTTAAAGAATAGGTATCATGCATAAATAAATTCAGAGTGATTAACAACTTTTAATGAATAATTACATCTTCCCCTAATTAGAACAGTATTTCCTGTAGTTACAACAGATACAAAGGGGTTTCCAAACTTAACTAACAATGTAAAATTTTATAAAGCCAAAATTTCTCATACTCCAAAAGCTCTACATATATATCAATATCTGTAAAAAATAAATAAATAAAATGTCACTTCCTGAAAGGCAACTTTGAGAGGGCAGTAACATGGCTCAGTGGTAGACTACTTCTCTAGCACACAAGGGGCCTTGGATTTGATTTCTAGAATATTAAAAGAAGAAATAAGCAAATAAAGCATTTTAAGCTAAAGATTATTAGAAGGAATACAAAAAATTGTGCAGGACATGTTTTGTTCAATCACATTCAAAGAATACTTCAAAAATTCTAATAATATAATGCTTTTTTCTATTTTTTATTTTCTGATATTACATTTTTAACCCTCTTGCTTTTACTTCAGTCTGCTGTTTATTTGAAAGCTTTATGTATTTTTATTATCGGTAGATAATTACTATTATATAGATTATATAAGGGGAAGGCTTTCACAATGATAATTTCATTCAAATACACGATAATCTTTCTTTGATCATACTCCTCCGTGTCTCTCTCCTATCACTCATATCCTCTTCTTCTAGTCCCATTTATCTTTGAAAAGAGTATCCTTTATATTATCATGTGTGTGTGTTGATTAATCTTGACTGGAGTTAAAATAACCGTAGAAACATAGCTCTAGTTGTCTCCATAAATATCATTTCAGAAAAGATATTTTTGATAAGATAAGAAAGAGCCACCCTGCATGTGAGTGACACCATTGCCATGGATTAGGTCCTACTGTATTTCTAAAAGAAGAAGTGACATTAGCCTTCACATTCATTGTTCCCTCTCTGCTTACTAAGTAGAAATTCAGTGTGGCCAGCTGCCTCATACTCTGCTGTTTGCCTTCTACACCATTTAGGACTGTACCCGTAAACCATAAGCCACAATAATCCCTTTCCTCCTTATACTTCTTGGTCAGAATTTTTCACATCTTCGAGAAAATTAACTTACACATATATACAATCCAATTTCCACAATAAAAAAGAAACTATTTAGTATTTGTCTTTCTAAGTCTGGCTTAGGTAAGATTCTCTTATGGATATATATTATGCATGTACTTATACACGGCGGTATACATCCATGTATGTCCTGTTTTCTTTATCCATTCATTTGTAAATGAAATATTAAGCTGAATACATACATGCTATCATAAAACAAATGGACACAAAGTTATGTTTGTAAAATCCTTACTTAGGTTCCTTTGGCTGTATACCCAGGAACGGTATAGCTGGAGCACATGGTCCTACTTTTCCTTTTTTTGAGGTTCCTCCACACCGATATCTACAGTGGCTACACTAGTTTCTATCTCTGTCATCACAGTATCATGGTCCTCTTTCGCTTCATAAATGCCTGCATTTCTTGTTGATTGTTTTGTCGATGAGTGTCATTCTAGTCAAGAGATCGATCAGCTCCCAATGTATTTTTGATTTTCATTACCCTGATGGTTAAGAATGTTGAACGTTGTTTAGTATTCTTTATAGATTATAGATATCAATCTTCTGCCTGAAGTATAGTGCAAAGATTTTTCTCTTATTCTGTTGATTTCCTCTTTAGTTTGTTAATATTTCTTTCACTATAAAAAGCTTTTCAACTCCATGCAATATTGGTCACCAATTCTTGCTATTTTTTCTGAAACTTTCCATTGATTTTCAGACATCCTTGCCAATGTCTAGATCTTGAAGTGTTTGAACTGTTCCCCCTAGCACTTTTGGAATTAAAGTTCTTGTATTAATGGGCTTTGTCCATTTTAAGTCAACATGGAGTGAGACATTAGAATGTAGCTTCACCCTTGCACATGTGGTTATGCTTTGCCCAGCACTATTCACTGAAGAAAGAGCCTATTGTTTTCTCCAGTGTACCCCTGGTTTCTTTGTCAAAGATCAAGCGACTGGAGCTTTATTGATTTATTGTTGTGTTCTTTATTCTAGGCCATTAATCTATATGTCTTCTTTTTTTTTCCAAGACAGGATTTTTCTGTGTAGCTTTGCGCCTTTCCTGGAGCTCACTTGGTAGCCCAGGCTGGCCTCGAACTCACAGAGATCCGCCTGCCTCTGCCTCCCGAGTGCTGGGGTTAAAGGCGTGCGCCACCAATGCCCAGCTCTATATGTCTTCTTTCTGCAAATATCACACTGCTTCTGTTACTGTTGCTCTGTAGTTTAATTTGCTATCAAGAACTGTGTTACTTCAAGCAATGTTGTTTTGACTTAGAGGTTCCTTGACTACTCAGGGTCTTTGAGGCTTACACATGAGTTTTAACACCGTCTTTTCTGTTTTTGTGAAGAATTTCAGTGGAATTTGGATACAAATGACAGATATTCTGTAGATTATTCTTAGCTACATAACCATTTTCACAATAGTAGTTCTGTTGATCCATGAGTAGTGAGTGCCTTTCCATCTTGTAGTGCCTTCTCCAATCATTTCTCCACTAATCTAAAATTTCATTCTACAAGGCTTACTCTTCACCTCCTTGCTTGGGTTTAGTCCTCCATTTTATATTTAAACATATTGATATCACTGCAAATTAGACTTTTCTCCTGATTTTGTTCCTGTGATGACCACTATTGTTATAAAGGTATATAAAATGGCTGCTAGTTTTGTATGTTGATTGTGTATCCTGCCAGTTTACTGACTGTGTTTATCATTCGTAAGAGTTTTCTGGAATCTTAAATTGTCTTTAAGTTTTTTAGGTATCTAGATATATCATTTGCAAATAGAGTTAATGTGACTTCTTCCTTTCCCACTTTTCCCAAGCTGTATTTCTATAGTTATTTCTTTTAAGTACTGTTATGAGAAAGAGTACAAAGAGTCGACACCCCATCTCATTGTTTATTGTAGAAGGGTTGATCTCAGTTTTCCCACATTTGTATATTATTGTCATAGCTTTGTCACATGCAAGCTTTAGTATATTGGGGTATGTTTCCCCTATTTCTTCCTTCTTCAGGGATTTTATCATGAAAGGATATTGACCTTTGTCAAAGGCCTTCCTGTGTCTGTTTAGATGATCACATTTTTTTAAAATCTACTCGCTATACTATATCTATTGATTGATAATGTTGGCCATCCTTTTATCTCTGAAATAAAGCTAACTTATTTTTAATTGTTCTTTCCAAGTTTTTGTTCTATGTGCTTATGTACTTTCGTTCTATGTCCTCTTACGGGGTGATTCTCACATGCACTTATGATGTCTTCTATCCTTTGTAGAGAAGACGCACATAGCAGTAAGCAAAACTTGACAAAATTTCTGTTGCGGTAGCGCCCGCGTTACCGCTAACCGTTCACCGTATCCGAGCGAGGGACTGTGGATTAAAAACAGAGACAGAGACAGCGAGTCATTCGCCAAGGCGGAATGCCAAATGCCCTTTATTGAAAGAGGGAAAAAACCTTAAGTACAGACTCACAGGACAATGGAGGGTCCCCGGAGGGCAGAAGTTCGCTACCAAATGCTTTACATACTTGCACCTAAGTTGTTTACACCAAATGCAGGATACACGAACAAAGAACCTCCTGTGAAGACCCTCTGGTGATCAGGAGGTGAGAAGAAGCCAGTAAGAAGAAGCCGGCAGGGAATCAACATAGGGAGGACATCTGGTCACGGTCGGCAAGCCAGGCGGCAGCCACTCACATTGGGGGGCTGGGGCCCACAATTTCAAGTGATAAAATGTGGTAAAAAGCAATAGAATATCTCATCTTCACTACCAGGAAGGTTAGATAGCAAAGTAGCAAGGATAATGTTAAGATAAAGGAGGAGCTCAGAAATTTTTAAAGCTAAAATTAATAATAAGATGTAAAAGATAAGGTAGTGAATAAAGAGGGGCAACTAAGGAGAGTAGGAGAGAAAGGAAAATATCATAGTTAAATAGATGAGGACAGGAAGTAGATAAAATTTTATTGAAAAATATAAGAACTGAAACAAATTTGTACCCACTTAAAAATAGATATATGTATGAATGACCTGGTAAACATAATGAAAAAACTGTCTATGAAATTGAAAGAGAGAAGGGAAGAGTATATAGAAGGCTTTGGGGAAGGATGAAAGAGAAGAGGAAAATGAAAGAAATTTTCATAAAAATGAAATAGGTAAAATTAATTTTAATAACCTATTTTATTTAACCCATTGTTTAATTGTATCATCTTTCATTTCTCGAATTAACAAATAAAATTGTATCTATCTGTCATGAAATATGTAAATTGTAACCTGTATAGAGTAGACAGTATTTCTTCTTTGCTGAGAGCTCAGAGGAATATGGTCTCATCCCTTGGCTTATTTAAACATGACTTTCCTGAAGGAAAGTGGCTACGCTTCTCTGGTATTCAACTAGGTAAGACAAGAGTAGACTACAAGCAATACGTATTCTGTGTGTTTTAACTACTGAGCTTAATTTTGGACAGCAGAGAGCGTCAAGCTGTCTTACCCCACTGACTGTGGTGCTGTCCCTTACCGTGGAGTCCCCCAGTCACATTTCTCACCAATCTCACTGGTTGTGTCAATGTATGCAGTGAAGAAAGTAAATTGCTCAGGTTCTGCAGGAGTCCACCCCTAACCCTGCACTACCCAGCTCCATTGCTAGTCACCTGCGCGCGGGGATTTTCACATCTCACCTGGGTGCAGCCTGCTTTTCTTTTTCTCTTCTTTCAGTGCCACAGTCTTTGGCCAGTGTACTCACACCCTGAGTTTCCACCCAAAGGAGCTTCTATCCTGTGGTCATGATGGTTCTCTGGATAGCACTTGCTTTAGCAGTGGTGGCATAGGGATCTTTGGGTTTTGGAGACATAACAATGTTGAAATTTCCACTCTCTAATAATGTAATTAGCTTATAGATTGTCTTTGAGTTGGTTCAAGACTCAAAGGTGGGTTCAGTTATTACCCTTACAGTCCTTACATGTGGCCTTTCTGGGTCTATCTGGATCTTTTGGATTCTTCATTATGTTTGAATGGAACCCTCATTTGCCGTTCCAAAATTTTCACCTCACTCTGCAGTCATAAATGTGAATTTTTTTTCAAAATTTATGGAGGTGTTGGGAGGGAGCCTGTCCCAGCTGCCTTCTGGGAGCTGCCAGTAGCTGTCTTTGAGGTTGTTCCCTTCGCCTTTCCTGGAGCCCAGGCCTCCAAATGATCGATTCTAAATGGTAGGCCTCCTGACTCATTCTCCATAAACAGCTCAGATTAATTTTTAATATGTTTACTTTCTTTTCCCTAAACAAGCCCTATTTCTTCCAGAGTGACCTGAGACTGTGTAGCTCAGATTTATCCTTGATTTATTGGGATTATAAAAATATTCAATAACCTTGTAACTAGAGCTTGATTTTTTCATTATTTCTTACATAATGTTAATATATCTCTTCTCCATTCTGCTTGCTATATGCTTTATTATCTTCCTTTAACATATGGCTATGAACTACATATGGAAAGGTATGGAAAATAGATCTTTGTACTATTTACCAGGTCTCACAATTTTCTTTACCCACTATTTTCTGTTCATTGTACCATAACTCTTTTTATTAAACATTCACATTTATATGAGTATAGCATTTTCTCTCTAGACTGTTTCCCAAGCACAAAGTATAATTTGTATCCAGATTTCTGAAGTTGCTGGAAATGAGATCTGGGCTGTGAGAAACTAGTTAGTAGCTCAAATATATCCACTAGATTTGGCAAAGGTTGGCAAATAAGACTACTCAGTTTAAACATAAAATGCAACATTTTATTGTTGTTAAGTTATATTAGAGAAATTAAACATTTAAACCTGAGGACAGGTCAGATGGCTTCTGTGGGTATAGGTCCTTGACACCAAGTCTGATGACTTGAGTTATATGTCAGAGTTTCATGTGGTGGAAGGAAAGAACAAGACTACCCTGTCCTCTACACTCATGCAGTTGCATATGCACACACAAAAGGTTCGACTTATGCAGGGTCTCTTGGCTCGGCCTGGGAGGAGGGGACTGGCCCTGCCTGGACTGAGTCTACCAGGTTGATTTCAGTCCTTGGGGGGAGGCTTTGCCCTGGAGGAGGTGGGAACGGGGGGGGGGCGGGGGGGGGGGGGGGGGGGGGGGGGGGGGGGGGGGAGAACAAGGGAATCCATGGCTGATATGTAGAACTGAATGGTACTATAAAATAAAATAAAATAAAATAAAATAAAAGGTTCACACAGAGACATACTGGAATGAATAATATAATAGAAATAATTAAAATTTGAACTTAGTCCCCTCCCCCTCCTGAGCCAGTGCAGCCCCAGAGACCAGGAAGAAACTCCCTTCCCCACCCCCTCACCAAGCCAACAATCCCCTGTAGCATCAGTGAACACAGGAGCCATAGTCCACCTTGCACCAATTGGAAACAGGTAAGGTCCTCAATCTCTGGACTGGTTAGCCCAGTTCTCTAGCCCCTAGGCAGTGGGGGCACATTCTGTTCCCCTCCCCTGAGCCAGTGCAGCCCCACAGACCAGGCAGCAACCTTCTCCTATCCCCATCCCCTTGGCAACCATTCCCTGAGGCACCAGCAACCACCAGAGTTATAAGCGCCCTCACCCCACCCCACCCGACAGATTGGGAAGAACAAACCACATGAGCCAGAGGCCCCACCTTTACCTACTTGAAGATAGACCTGGAGTTACACCTGTTCAGATTAAAGGAAGAAAAAGGTAGATGGCAGTGTAAAAACACTTTAAACAGCACAAAGAGTAATATGGTACCACCAGAACATAGTGATCCTACAACAGGAAAACCTGAACATCCCATAGCAGATGATCCAGAAGAAAACAGCCTTAAAAACAACCTTACGAAGATGATAGAGGCCTTGGAAGAGGAAATGAAAAATTCCCTTAAAGAAATGGAGGAAAAGACAAACAAAAAATTGGAGGAAATCAAGAAATCTCTTAAAGAAAGTCAAGAAACCCAAGAAAAAAACAATCAAACAGGTGAAGAAAACAGTTCAAGACTTGAAAATTGAAATAGAAGCAACAAAGAAAACACAAACTGAGGGAATTCAGGAAAAGGAAAATTTGAGTAAATTAACAGAAACTACAGAGGTAAGCATAACCAAGATAATACAAGAAATGGAAGAGAGAATCTCAGGCACTGAGGATATGATAGAAGAAATAGATTCATCAGTGAAAGAAAATGTTAAATCCAGCAAATTTTTAACACAAAACATCCAGGAAATCTGGGACACCATGAAAAGACCAAACCTAAGAATAATAGGAGTAGAAGGAGAAGAATTTCAGCTCAAAGGCACAGAAAATACATTCAACAAAATTACAGAAGAGAACCTTCTCAACCTAAAGAAAGACATGCCTATGAAGGTACAAGAAACATACGGAACACCAAATAGACTGAACCACAAAGAATTCTCCTGTCAGATAATAGTCAAAACACTAAACATACAGAATAAAGAAAGACTATTAAGAGCAGCAAAGGAAAAAGGTCAAGTAATATATAAAGGCAGACCTATCAGAATTATACTTAACTTCACAATGGAAACTCTGAAAGCCAGAAGGTCCTAGACAGATGATCTACAGATACTAGGAGACCACTAATGCCAGCCCAGACTACTATACCCAGCAGAGCTTTTAATCACTCTAGGTGGATAAAACAAGATATTTCATGACAAAACCAGATTTAAACATTACATATCTACAAATCCAGTCCTACAGGAAGTACTAGAAGGAAAACTCCAACCCAAGGAAGCTAGCTGCAACCACCAAAACACAGGTCACAGATATCCTCACACCAGAAAATCCCAAAGAAGGGAAACACATGCACACTACCACCAAAAAATAATAGGAATTAACAATCAATGGTCATTAATATCCCTTAATACCAGTGGATTCAATTTGCCCATAACACGACACAGGCTAACAGAATGGACATGAAAACAGGATCCATTTGTCTGCTGCATACAAGAAACACATCTCAACCTCAAAGACAGACATTACCTCAGAGTAAAGGGTTGGCAAAAACTTTCTAATCGAATGGACCTAGGAAGCAAGCTGGTATAGCTATTCTAATAGCTTACAAAATATACTTCAAGTGAAAATCAAACAAAACAGATGTTGAAGGGCATTTCATATTCATCACAGCAAAAATCCATCAAGATGAAGACTCAACTCTGAACACTTATGCTTCAAATACAAGGACAACTATATTTATAAAAGAAATATTACTAAAGCTCAAATCACACATCAAACCAGTAGTGAGAGACTTCAGCACCCCTCTCTCACCACTGGACAGGTCTGCCAGAAAGATACTTAACAGAGAAATAAGGGAACTAACAGATGTTATGACTCAAATGGACCTAAGAGACATTTATAGAACATTTCACCCAAACACAAAAGAATATACATTATTTTCAGCATTCCATGGATCCTTCTCCAAAATTGACCACATACTCAGTAACAAAAAAAAAATACCAACACATACAAACAATTTGGAATAACACCCTGTATCTTATCTGACCACCATGGTTTGAAGTTAGTATTCAACAACAATACAAAATGCAAAAAGCCTACAAACTCCTTGAAATTGAACAATGCTCAACTGAATCACCAATGGGTCAAGGAAGAAATAAAGAAAGAAATTAAGGACTTCCTAGAATTCAATGAAAATGAATGCACAGCATACCCAGACTTATGGGACACAAGGAAAGCAGTGCTAAGAGGAAAGTCCATAGCACTAAATGCTCACATAAAGAAGCTGGGGAAATCTCACACTAGAGACTTAACAGCACATCTGTAAGCTCTAGAAAAGAAGAAGCAAACTCACACAGAAGGAGTAGATGACAGGAAATAATCAAATTGAGGGCTGAAGTCAATAGAATAGAAACAAAGAGAACAATACAAAGAATCAATGAAACAAAGAATTGGTTTTTTAAGAAAATCAACAAGATAGACAAACCGTTATCCAAACTAACCCAAAAGCACAGAGAGAATATCCAAATTAACAAAATCAGAAATGAAAAGGGGGATATAATAACAGACACTAAAGAAATCCAGAGAATCATTAGCTCATACTTCAAAAACCTGTACTCCACAAAATTGGAAAATCTAAAAGAAATAGACAATTTTTTTGATAGCTGCCACATACCAAAATTAAATCAAGATCAGATAAACAATTTAAACAGACCTCTAACCCATAAGGGAATAGAAGCAGTCATTAAAATTATCCCCTACCCCCCAAAAAAGCCCAGAGGCAGATAGTTTCAGAGCAGAATTCTACAAGAATTTCAAAGAAATGCTAATACCAATACTCTTCAAAGTGTTCCACACAATAGAAACAGAAGGAACATTGCCTAACTCTTTTTATGAGGCTACAGTTACCCTGACACTCAAACCACATAAAGACACAACTAGGAAAGAGAATTACAGACCAGTCTCCCTTCTGAACATTTATGCAAAAATTCTCAATAAAATACTAGCAAACCGAATCAAAAAACACATCCAAAAAAAATCACCCACCATGATCAAGTAGGCTTCATCTCAGAGATGCAAGGATGGTACAACATACGAAAATCTGTCAATTTATCTCTACTATATAAACAAACTGAAAAAAAAAAAAAAACATGATCATCTCATTAGATGCTGAAAAAGCCTTTGACAAAATCTGACACCTCTTCATGATAAAGGTCTTGGAGAGATCAGAGATACAAGTAACATACCTAAACATAATAAAGGCAATATACAACAAGTCATCTGCCAACATCAAACTAAATGGCGAGAAACTCAATGTGCTTTCACTAAAATCAGGAACAAGACAAGGCTGTCCACTCTCTCCATACCTATTCAATACAGTATGCAAAGCTCTAGCTAGAGCAATAAGAAAACAAAAGGAGATCAAGGGGATACAAATTGGAAAGGAAGAAGTCAAACTTTCACTATTTGCAGATGATATGAGAGTTATACATAAGTGACACCAAAAAATTCTACCAGGGAACTCCTACACTGATAAACACCTTCAGTAATGTGGTAGGATACAAAATTAACTCAAATAAATCAGTAGCCCTTCTATATAAAAATGATAAGTGGGCTGAGAATGAAATTAGAGGAACATCACCCTTTACAATAGACACCAGTAATATAAAATACCTTGGGGTACCTCTAACCAAACAAGTGAAAGACCTGTATGATAAGAACTTTAAGTCTTTGAAGAAAGAAATTGAAGAAGATATCAGAAAATGGAAAGATCTCCCATGTTCTTGGATAGGTAGGATCAACATAGTAAAAATGATAGTAAAAATGGCACTCTTACCAAAAGCAGTCTACGGATTCAATGCAATCCCAATCAAAATCCCAATGCCATTCTTCATAGACCTTGAAATAACAATACTCAACTTCATATGGAAAAACAAAAAACCCAGGATAGTCAAAATATTCCTGTACAATTAAACACTCCTCCACTGCTGGTGGGGATGTAATCTTGTACAGCCATTCTGGAAATCAGCATGGCAGTACTCAGAAAATGGGGAATCACCTACCTCAAGACCCAGCAATACCACTCCTGGGTATATACCAATAAGATATTCAACCACACACAAGGACATTTGCTCAACTATGTTCATAGCAGCATTATTCATAATAGCTAGAAACTGGAAATAACCTAGATGCTCTTCAGCCAAAGAATGGATAAAGAAAATGTGGTGCATTTACATAATAGAGTACTACTCAGCAGTAAAGAACAATGAAATCATGAAAGTTGCAGGCAAATGGATAGAACTAGAAAATATCATCCTGAGTGAGGTAACCCAGACCCAGAAAGATGAATACGGTGTGTACTCACTTGTAAGTGAATATTAGACACAAAGCAAAGGATAGCTAGGCTACAATCCACAACCCCAGAGAAGCTAGGTAAAGTGGAGGACACTAAGATATAGTGACATTTTATTTGTATGTTAATAAATAAAGTTGCCTGGGGATCAGAGCTAAAAGCGAGTCATTTAGCAGAAGTCTGGCGGTGGTGGCACATGACCTTAATCCAATCACATGGCAGGCAGAGTCTCCGTTTGGTCAAGGCCAGGCATAGTGACCCAAACCTTTAATCCCAGTACCAACCATAGAGACCTGGAGGTCTGTACAGATAAGCAGTGATGAGGAAGTCATGTGGTTGGGTTTAGAGCCAATGAGAAGGCAGAACAGAAAGGCAATAAAAAGATAGTCACACAGGAAAAAGGTCTCTGTCTCTCAGGGAAAGCAACGGCAGCAAGTGGTAAGCTAAAGGGAGTCGTGGCTCTTGCTCTGATCTCTTAGGCTTTAACTCTGTATTTGGCTCTGTGTTTCTTATTTACTAAGACCATTTAGGATTTCATCTACACTAAGAGGGACACACACGGTTCATCCTAGAAAGGGGAAAGGGTTAAGATCTCCTGAGTAAACTGGGAGAGAGAAATACAAGAGAGGGAGTGGGAGGGGATGGGAGGTGGGAACATGGGGGAGAGACAGGGAGAGCAATAAAGGAGATATCTTGACAGAGTATACCCTTTAGGGGACTGGGTGAAATCTGCACCCAGGGAAAACCCTAGGAACTCACAAGTTTGTCCCCAGCTAAGACTCAAAGCAATCGTGGAAAGGGCACTTGAACTAGCCTTCCCCTGCACTCAGATTGGTGTCTACCCTAATTGTCATCATAGAACCTATATCCAGTGACTGATGGAAGCAGATGCAGAGACCCACAGCCAAGCACTTGGCCAAGATCCTGAAGTCAGTTGAAGAGAGGGAGAAAGGGTTGGAAGAGCAAGGGGATTCAGAATCATGATGGGAAAAACCACAAAAATAGCTGACCCAAGCTAATGAGAGCTCATGGACTCTGGATTGACAGCTGAGGAGCCTGCATGGGACCAAACTAAGTCCTCTGAATGTGGGTGAAAGTTGTGTGGCAATGGGACCAGGACTTATCACAGGTACAAGAACTGGCTTTTTAGAGCCCATTCCCTAAGGTGTGATGCCTTACTCAGCCTTGATGCAGGGGTGAGAGGTTAGGCCCAGCCCCAACTTGGTATGGCAGCCTGTGTTGACTAACCAAGGTAGACCTCACCCTCTATGAGGAGGGAATGGGAGTGGGATTGGGTGGAGGTTGGTGGAGTTGGAGAAGAGGAGGGATGGGAAACAGGGGTTGGTATGTAAAAGGAAAGAAAAAAATTAAATAAAATATTATAAAAAAAATTGAACCTAAATGTTAGTCTTTGAATGATCACGTATGAGCACTATAGGTAATGTCCACCTGGAATACTTTACACCTGCAGAATTAGATCATGTGATGTTTGTGGAAACTATTTGCTAAACTAAGTAGCATTTCAAATTCTCCTCTATCTTTAATAACTATTCTTTAATGTGTAAGTAACACCCTCTTAAATTGCTTCCTCCATGAAGGAAAGATAAATCAGTCAAAATGTAAATGACAATAAGAATGTCATATTACTAGAAATTTAATTAATACTGTAAGTTGTATTACTTTCACACTTGTGTTGCTTCTTATATTAAAACAATTAAATTCTATTCCTAATATTTTAAATGTTTTGGCTTATTTCTTAAAAATGAGAACATTAATTATGAAAACTCTGGTGTCATACACAATGGAACACTTTTAACAGAACTATTCCCAGTGGAAACATCTACAAAACACTCTCACACAAAGGCTCAGAATACACTACAAAAGAGGGAGCAGACAGATTTTGAGAGCCAGAGATTAGAGAGTTTGCTGTGAGTCTGTGTCTTTTAGTAATGCCATATGATACACTCAGAAAATTTCACCAATCTGACTATCCAAATATGACCTGAGCAAAGAAAATACTAAAGAGATACAAAGACGTGCTAAAGAGAACAGCTGAATAAAATGAAGCACTGACCCTTCGTGGAGAACTACAGTAGACTAAGGAGTGCTGAGAGCAGGAGAAATATTCTCCCCAGGGAAGAGCACAGCCTTTGATCATCCAGTACCAAATGCTTAGCCCTGACATACACAGAATGAGTAGGTTGTATTTACATATTTAAGAATATATATGTCTATGTATATACACATATGCATATAACAGCAATCAGTAAAAATGGTTATGAATTGAAAGGAAGCAGGGGTGAGTATATGGGAGGGTTTGGAGGAAGGAAAGGGAAGGGAGAAATGATGTAATTATAATATAATTATGAAAAACAAAATTTAAAAAGTCAAAAAAGGGAACAGCTGTTGTATGTAATTAATAACAGAAAGCAATGATTTTAAACTTTACTTATTTAATTAAAACTGCTAATACTATTTCAACACCCATTATAAACTTTAATTTACTTCAGCATAGTTTTATAGGCCATATATAGTAGTTTTCATTATAGTTAAAGACATTAAGCCCAAAAGAACACTATGCAATTTATGATGGCAGAAAAGAAATAATTTCTGCATTTGTAATTATAAATTTGATTTCTCTTTGGTGCTTTAAAAGTGCACTAAAAAAACACTTATGTATCGAAACCATATTTGTTTTTATTCTGGGATGTTGAAATATGTTACTGTCTAATTATTTTCAAGATAATTGGTATTATATTTTGGGATATGGTAGAAAAAGTCTTTGATTGTGATGAATAAAGTTGGATGGAAATATAATTTCTCTAGTTTACTCTTTTGCTTTTGAAAGAAAAAGTGACTTTCTAGGGCATAATAAGAATACCATGTTAAATTACAAAATTATACTATTAACAGAAGTGGCTAGAAAAGCTCACAAAACCACAGCAGGAAGGTGCAGGGATGGAAACACAGGGAAGTGTGAGGATATGGTGACTCCTCCAATTTCTGGCTCTTTGTTCATCAAATTGTCATTAAATATACTTTGTAATGTCCACTGTGCTAGGCAGTAAGATTCGAAGTTAAGCACAGGAATTCTGAGATCTTGTCTCTGCAGACATAAAAGGTGTAATGAAGTTAAGAGTTGGTTTAAGACAAACAACACAGACTCTCTTGTAAAAAAAAAAAAATGTTTGAAATGTTAGGGTCCTGTGGAGGAATCCCAAACTCTTCACTGTAAGAATTTAGATAAGCATTATCACCAATTTTACCATACGGCACAGATACCATAAACATGATGGATCCTAGAATTTCAGTCATAGACACATTTGAAATCCACTCTTGTATTCTGCATTTTATTTTTGTAAGATGCATTTAAAATAAAAATTCTCGATTTTGTGTTTCTCAGCCTATACCATGTTTCTTTGATTACTTTATATGTATGGTATAGTTTGAGGTTATGCAATTTGATGCCTGTCTGCAATTTTTCTCTTTATTTGTGACTTCTTTTGCTATTCAGGGTCCTTTACTTCCATATCAATTCCAGGACAGATTATTTTCTAATTCATCAAATAATGTAATTTTTAATGGAAATTTCATTGACTGTGCAAGTTTTTTTGAGTGGTATGGATAGTTTAATGATGCTAATTATTTTTGATCTACTTCCACTTTGTGAATAGTAGATAAGAAGTTTAAAACAATAGTTAATTTAAAATTGTCTTTAATTGTTTGTAGATGTTCACTCAATGCAGAAAGAAGAAATATAAAATACTTGAAGCCTGGTTACTTATTCATATGGAGCCCTGGCTTGACACACTTGGTGTGTCCTACAAGAAATAAACAACCTCCACATTCCATTGTTTACATTTATAAAACAAGTTTAATAATGCTACTTACCTGATAGGCATGAACATTGTTCTTGTTTTTATGCTAAAGTGTTCCTTGAGATGTTTCTCTGTGTAAATCCAGGTTGGTGCCTGACCCTGAGTGAACACTGAAGGATTCATACAGGGACAGAATTGTCCATATCAATGTTATCTCCCAACACATAGAGGTGAACTAATAGGTAGGTGCAGAAGAGAAGAAATCAGCTGGTAACTCAGAGAATATAGAATCCTGAAGGGGAATGGAGATAATGCCACTAGCAGACTCTCATGTATCATTTATTACAATATCAGATGGTATCTTCCAAAAAGATCAGATGCTGTTTCTGGAATGTCCTTCGTTTACTTCTAAACATCATGGCTTCTATCATTTGATAATAATTGTATAAATTAATATTTCACAATGATATTCAACCCAAGATGGGGCCCATCTAGATTTAAAGAGCAAACTCAAGGTTACTGAAATTTGGCAGAAAATCTAGTAGAAAGGCACAGAAAATGCTACAGTGTAATATTAGAGCACCTTGGAGGAAAATTGCCAGATAGAATTCAGACTACAAGTTTTCACTTAACCTTGAACAGCCAGTGCAGTGCTAAAACTGCTCTTATTCTCTCAAAACTCAAAGCAGAATACAGACAATTTGCAAACCAAAAGTGGTCAAAGGAAGTTCAACAGTCACACTCACTGGAGCAGAAGTGACTTCTTCAAGTGGCACTAAGGCACATTTATGTTGAGTTAACAATGTGGAAAGAGTTGTACTTGACACAGAAATGAAGAAGATTAAAGTCTTTGTGCTCAGGACACAGGCAGTGACAGAAGTCCACATTATTTTTCAGAGGAAGCCTTCCTGAGTGCTAGCGATGCCACAGAGGGAACACAGCCTGTGCCCACATTATTTTTTGGATGAAGGGTAGCTTATTCTTTGCTTTAGTAGATGTGTTGCTCATACCGGTGGTATGGAATGTATAAATTCCCCGCTGACCAACCCTTTTTTGCTAGAATTTTAAGTAGCACAGAAAGCACTTCTGTACACATCATTCTCCTCCACTGTGTGATCAGTTCGCAACTATAGTCAAGAGTACACTGTACCCTTGTGTGGGATCCTAGACACCAGTGGTCTGTGGGCAGTAATGACCTGGCCTTAATGAGCACGCACGAATACTTGCTTGCTGCCTCTCCTGGTTCCAAGAGTATTGTCTACAGTTGCTTCATTTGCCTTTTTTTTTTTTTTTCGAGACAGGGTTTCTCTGTGTAGCTTTGCGCCTTTCCAGGTTCTCACTCTGTAGACCAGGCTGGCTTCGAACTCACAGAGATTCGCCTGCCTCTGCTTCCTGAGTGCTGGGATTAAAGGTGTGCGCCACCACTGCCCGGCCCATTTGCCTTTTAATGGACAAGGCTGTGTCATTTGCCTTTTAACACAGCCTTGCCCAGGGCGCCAGTAACTTTCCTCATTTCCTTTTGGATTTCCATGTGTGATGTATTTTAGGAAAGTAAAATGAATAGCAGCATCATCAAACAAAAAGGATCCTGTCTTATTTTATTAATACTGTACTTCATAATTCCCTTCCTGTGTTACTTCCTCTTTCTGGAGCTTCTTTCTTATGATTTTGGCCATTGTCAGAATGATGCATTTGGAGCATTGCTTGTAAAATTCCTGTTGCTTTAAAATCTCCTTCCTTCTGCCACAGCTTAAAAAGATACCATCACTTCTAGAACAAGCATAAAGTTTGTCAAATGTATTATCCTACAGTTACCTTAGGAAAAGCGGCCAGGGAAGCTTTCCCTGGGCCCCCTTTCACTCTTGTGTGATTTCCTTACAGCTTGGAGTCGGGTTTAGAAAATGTGGATGGTCTCCATCTTTTGGACATGGTTTATATTCAGTCAATCTTCATAGAAGAAATAAATAGATTATATCACATTTTCACATTTCTTCAGGTTCAGGATGTTAAGATCCTTTGGAGATTCATAATGTCTAGTATCTATGACATTCTTTAGAATCAAGCTGGGTTTTTCTAATCTACAGCACTACACTGAATGGTGCCCTAGTGGTCTGAAAAATGACCATTTGTACCCCACCCTAAGTATGATATTTAATACACTTGCCACCATCTCTCTCCTCTCCACACATTTGCATCTATAGATTTCACTTGCAAGCAGGAAAATGCAATAAATATTGTGAAAACATGAACTGAACTGTTTCCCACATGTGCAAACCACAAAAGTTCAGGCCTCAGTCTTCTCATTATAAAAAGAGGAAAATGTATTACTTTCCAAGGTTTTATATAATGCAAATAAAACTCCTAGAATACCTGGAATGTATAATGAGAACTGGTAAATACTAATACTATATATACATGTATAGATGTGAGTATATACTGATATATATTATTTTATTACTTACATACATGTTATCTCTGCTTGCATTGAAATTCAATTCTGAGTTAATATTCATATCAATAACTGTTGCTCTTTTTCTTATTTTTCTCACCTTGGGTAACCTAATGGCATTTTATTCTCTAATGTATAACTCTGATTCCTAGTGCAGTATAAAAAGTAAAATATCTCTACTTCAGTATCTTTGATTTCCACTCAAAGTGCTCATAGTGTGAAGTTGAACTTGCTTGGCATGGCCAATAAAATCAGCCCAATCTTGTCTTGTCCAACCTACTTTTCAAACCTACTACTCACAGCTCTCCATATTGATGCTCTGGAACATCATTTGTCATGGTCACATTTGACCACACTTGACTAATGAGAAGTCTTAAGTAGCTGTTTTGTTGTGTCACTGGTATGGTTCCTACATATCTATAAATGTTTCACATACATTTTCTTATCATAGTGTCTTCATTGTCCTTTCAATTTTGATAAGATATTATTTGTCTAAGATTCCTAGACAGAAAGCCTCTTCCACATTCCCATGGAGTGCTATTAATCATATTTTAGTGTATATCTGTGTAATAATTAATTGTTTGTGGACACACAGCTCTTGGCAATTTGAGAACACATGTCTCCCTCACAAAGGAGCATCAGGATGTATTCTATCTTCAAGTCTCCACTCTGGGTATGAATATTGACTGAACTATTTTGTTCTAACAATCACTTCTTGGTTAACATAGTAATCTCAACTTACTTCACAGTCCTGTTCTTTAACTGAAATTAAAAAATGCTAAAATATCATTTGTATTTATCATTTACCAATAAAGCAGAGTAAGTAAACAATTGGTGTTTGACTTTTGGAATTCATTTAACCAAATATTTATTTATTTAAAACATTTATTTATTTAAATCACTTGTGTTTGAACTTTAGAGTTTTTTTCTAACTAATGTTCATATTTAGCATACTCCTGATCTGAGACTGTGTGCTATGATATGACCTAATAAGACCAATCTCTTCTGAGTGAGACATAGTATTATAAAGAATTAGGAGAAGATACCTTCCCCTGAACTCTGCCCTGAAGGAATCCAAGTAAACTAATTTAAAACATTAATTTATTTGCAGAGTCATTCTCTTACATTAATATGTGCCTATCTTTCACACGGATACACTTACAAGCATTGTACATACCTGTTTCTGATTAATAGTGTCTATTCAGCTTGGATGGACATGGTGACTAGTGTAAATTCTACCTTCTCAGTCTTTTGGTGCTGGCTATCTTGCGTTTTGAGTGACTTAGGAAATAAATTATTTTTGTTTTTTACTTTGTTTTTATATTTAGACCCTTCAAATTGTTGAGTAGTGCCTGGCTTATTATCTTTGTCATTCCATACATTATACATGTTCTCAGTGCTTACTTCATTTTCTGCTGCTGTCTGAGCAGTTATTAACATTGTCACTAAGAGACAGTGTGCTGCAACACTGACATGCTCATTGTATTATTTCAATTTTTACAAAGTAAAATGTGAAATAGATTATCTATAGTAACCACCCTCCAGTGGCTAATGGAGAGTCAGAAGCAGAGTGGCATTCATGAACAGAAACAGTGACATTAGTGTTGTGGAATATTGCTTTTGTACATTGGTTTAATAAAATGCTGACAGGCAGGAAGTATAGGTGAGATAAGCAGACAAGAAGAATTCTGGGAAGAGGAAGGCTGAGTCAGGAGATGCCAGCCCATCATCCAGGGAGCAGCATGTAATGGCACACAGATAAAGCCATGGATCACATGGTGACATATAGATTAACAGAAATGGGCTGAGTTTAAGTGTAAGAGCTAGTCAGTATTTAGCCTGAGCTAATGGCCAAGAATTTTTAATTAATATATGCTTCTGAGTGATTATTTTAAATGTGGCTGTGGGACCGTGAGCCAGGCGGCACCAGAGAGAAACTTTCTGGCTAAAATTGGCACCCACCGTGGGGCATTGATCCTCTTAGACCTAAGAAAACTTAAAGATTCTGAATGTACAGAAATGGAGCCACACTAGGCTACCTAGTCTTACAGTCTCATGCCAGCAGCAGTGTAGACTCATCTTCTGACAGCTGCCTGCAAGATGGAGCTGGCTGGTAGTTGCCCTGAGCTAAGCTGCATGGCTGAGGATTCCTGCTGCAGTACACAGAGGCATCTCCAAGACACACAGTGTGGTGTGTGGTGTATTTAACCTTTGCTAGTACAAAAATAAGATGGTTTTTGGGCTACACATTGCTTTGATGGAGCCATAGACCCACTGCTTCACAGAGTCAGCCATGAGCATGTTTCCTCCAGAGCTAGCAGTAAACTTAGTTCTGCCATGTTGAAAAGCTGAGATGGACAGAATCAGCAGCCAAGGCTGCTGCTTCAGTACTAACCATTGCAGTTTAAAGCAATAGGTTTACAATAATACAGATTCAGATGGAATGAGACTTTAAATTTTATATATATATATGTATGTATGTATATATATATATATATATATATATATATATATATATATCGGTTTTTCAAGACAGGGTTTCTCTGTGTAGTTTTGGTGCCTGTCCTAGATCTCTTTCTGTAGAGCAGGCTGGCCTTGAACTCGCAGAGATTTGCCTGGTTCTGATTCCCGAGTTCTGGGATTAAAGGCGTATGCCACCACCACCCAGCCATCTTTGATATTTTTAACTACAGAAAGATATTTGATTGTAAAGGCTGCTATTCTTGACTTCCAAATTTGGATCTAAGGATATGTTGCTTTGGAAAGGAGGCTCTGCTTTTGTTTCCACAGGAAGCAAGAGGCTATGGATTTGTTCCAGATTAAGATACATCAGGTTTGACCAGCCAACACCCCCTGAAAGATCTCCAATGACACCATGGCCCAGATGATCCAACATCCAGAATGGTTTCAAGGCAACTGGCTCAGACAATATAGCCTCACAGATTACTCCCGTCAGGACTTGACCATAATGTTTAATTTTCTCAGGATCCCCATTAGATTGCCAGTGCCCTCATCCAGCAGGAAGTAGTATGAGAAGCTATGTCAAAATTCCTAAAATATTGTTTATGAATGCTTATTTTCATTTAAAACAGGTTGATTGTAAATGCAATCTCTTTCTAAAGAAGAAAGGGGGATAGCATAGATATGAGCAACATTTTAAAGAGCAACAACTTGTTAAATTGTTTTACATTGCTATGGATTTTAGTTTATTGATATAAATTTACAAATGATTTTGTTATATGTATATTTCTACTCTTGTTTAAGGCATTATGTTTATGTAACTCATTTAAATTGTAATGGATAATTAAGAAATACAGATTAATAATTAGTCTTCTAGGATAGTCAAACTCATAGTCATGCTAAGTTTTCTAGATATACATAGATATAATTCAATTAGGTAGGTAATCTTCAAACACTTCAAAAACCTACAGAATATGGCATTTAAAATGTTTTAAAAACTTAGATTTTCTGGACAATGAGACACATCTGTTCCTGGCAGCACCAATTTACTTCAAAGAGAAAGATGGGCATCGAAGACACTCCATATGGAGTTTATCTTCTTCTTGACAAAAATAGCCATTTGGGCAAAAATCTGTTCTTGTTTGGGCTGCTTGACAAAATGTTGTATCGAATGAACGTGCAGGACCCATAGGAAGGTGACCACTGAACTTTGCAAGGCAAAATGATCCTTCAGGTTCCTACTTTGCAGAAGAAACTGCCAGACATTCTACAGGACACAGAGAAAAAAATGACTGAGAGACTAGGCCTATGAGCTGAAGATAGATGCCCCAACATTACAGAGTAACTATGGATGACTGTCCAGGTAGGCAGCTTTCTCTGTTATTCTAGATTTTTGGAAGTTGCTTCTAATGCTCTTCCTGTTTACTTAGGTAATATTGTATCCTTCTAAGGTCTTTGATATAGTTGAAGACTAGATAGTTATAACTATAATTTTCCTTAGTTATGATAAAAGATAAGTTAGATATGAAACCTTAAACTCATAAGTGCAGTATAAATAGAATATTTTCTTTGAATTTTCCAAATATAAATAGACTAGATATTGTAACTGTAATTCTTACTTGATAACTGTTTTGTTATATATAATTTTACTGTGTTAAAATGAAAACTTTCCTTTTTAATTAAATAGAAAAGGGGAAATGCTGTGGAATATTGCTTTTGTACACTGGTTTAATAAAACGCTGATTGGCCATTAGCAAGGCAGGGAGTATAGGTGGGATAAGCAGACAAGAAGAATTCTGGGAAGAGGAAGGCTGAGTTAGGAGATGCCAGCCCTCCATCCAGGGAGCAGCATTTAACGGCACACAGGTAAAGCCATGGAACACATGGCAAAATATAGATTAACAGAAATCGGCTGAGTTTAAGTGTAAGAACTAGTCAGTATTTAGCCTGAGCTAATGGCCGAGCAGTTTTAATTAATATAAGCTTCTGAGTGATTATTTTACAAGTGACTGTGGGACCATGGGCCGGGTGGGACCAGAGAGAAACTTTCTGGCTACACATTAGAATACTAGTCTGGAATTAGTGTGTGTCACATTTATTCTCTGTTAAAACATAACCTGAGCACAGCCTAAAATACTTCCTATCTGTTTTCATTTGGAGTTAGATATAATGGAGAATATATTTTAAATTCATGTAAAATAAAATAGATTTTATATGTACCATCAGGAGAAATTGGACATTGCTTCTGAAAAATACTATATAATCCAATATAGAGACTTTGGGGACTATGTATAAAGTGGTATAGAGATATCACAATGTGGATATATAGTTTAGCTTTTTAAAGGACCCCCACATTGATTTCCAGAATGATTGTACCAGTTCCTACCCATATCAGCAGGGATTAAATATTCCCTCTTTCCCACACCTGTGACACCGTTTTTCATCATTCATTATTTTTATCTTAGCTATTATGTCTAGAACAAGATGAAATCTCAAAATAATCTTAATTTACGTATCCTAATGGTTAAAGACATTAAGAAATTTTATAAATTTCTCAGCCATGTTCATTTATTCTTTTGAGAACACTCTGTTTATTTGCATGCCCCATTTTCAATTGGGTTGTTTATATGCTGCATAATTTTTCTTTTTTTTGTTTTTTTTTTTCAGGTCTTTGTATATTCTAGATATTAATCTTCTTTCAGATGTATGGCTGTTAAAGATTACTTTTTTCGGCTGTAAGCTGCATCTTAACACGACTAATGGTGTTTTTTGCTCTACAGAAATATTTAGTTTCCTGAGTTCCCACTAACTAAGTACTTACACTACTGGAGGTCTGATCAGACAGTTCTTTCAAATGCCAATGACTTCAAGCATATTCCCTTCTTTCTTCACTATGGGATTCAGTGGAGGTCCTCAAGGATTATTTGGAGGTCCTTGAGTTATTTTGAGCTGAGTTTTGTGCAGAATGAGAAATATGGATTTAATTTCTTGTTCAGCAGTTAAGAAAAACAAAAGTTAAAACTTGAAACAATCATCTTGAGTAAGGTAACTCAGACACAGACAAATGTCCCAAGTTTCACTCATTTGTTGGTATTAGCTTTGAGTCTTGAAATATGTGTGTTCAGTTTGGAATATCCAAAGATGTCATGAAATTAGTAAGGGGCCTTGGAGTGTGGAATCCTATGGAGGAGAAACAGAACTTAGCGGTTTAATGTCTCAAAAGTATCTGACGGAACAGGCAGGATTAAATGGGGTAGGGTATCCAGTAGCAGGGTAGAGGAGGGAATACTTGGTGGGATAAAAAGATATTTTGAAAAAGTTATATGGTAACCCACTACTGTAGAAGCTTACTAAAATATGTACGTAAAGAGTTAAAATGAAATTCCCTTATAAGAGGTCAACAATTTCTCTATTAGAAACCACAGAATGACAAACAAAAGGCTCAGTACCAGGAATTCAGCCTCTTCTGGGCTAGTTGGTCACTGAGGTCTCAGAGATTCCCAAATACTGAAAGTTTGTCAATATGCTTGTTACCTTTTAGAACCTGTCTGTAAGGCCCTAGAGCTGAGAATACCATATACATGAAGAAATCAAGCTCGTGTATAACTAAAAGATTCATCTTTAATGGTTAGCTTTTATAGATCTGGAAAGTGTTATTCACACAACTACAGAGGAATAGTAATCAATCACTAATCTTACCCAGCTGTGAGACACCCTGTGAGCTACAATAATTACTGGTATGACAAGACATGCCCACTGGTGCAACAAGCTTCAAAAGTTCAAACCCATACCTAGCACACATATCCAGTCAAGAGCCTGGGAGTAGAGAGGTTATAGTAACTGGAAAAGAAACTATTATTATTCCTCTGCTACACAGGCATAGCATTAAACCTATTACCACCGACATATCATTGGTAATATTACATCTCATGACACTTATCAGATAACTCCTTTATGCACTAGTAATTAACACAGAGACCCACAACTGGCCAACATGCAAAATAAAACTCTATACAATGGTTAGCCATGAATGAGGTCATTTCTAAGGAGGAAACAAAAAAGATAATAAAAGCTAGAAGTGGTGGATCATCACAAGAACTCACAGAGACTGAAGCAGCAAGCTCAGGGCCTACAGGGTCTGCACCGGGTCCTCTGCATACATATTATGCCTTCCAGTTTAGTGTTTCTGTGGGATTCTTAAGTGTGCAAGCCAACTAGTGCATCTCTACTTCTTTTGCCTTCTCTTGGGCTCTTTTCCTTCTGCTAGTTTGTCTTATCCAATTTCAGTGTGATAGTTTTTGTTTTATCTTATTATACATTATTTGTTATATTTTAATATTAACTCTTAGAAACCTGTTCTTTTCTAATGAGAGACAGACAGAGAGCTGATCTCAATGGGAGGGTAAATGGGGAGGTATTAGGAGGTGTAGATGGACAGGAAACTGTAAACAGGATATAGTATTTGAGAAAAGAATCTATTTTCAATAAAAGTGAAAAAAGTTAAAAATCAAAAATAAATAAATAAATAAATTTAAGTGAAAAAATAATTTTGTCCCTTTTGGATTGAAAATGCTCCAGTGGAGTTCACACATTTAAGTTTTATTGGCAGCATCAACCGTACTTCATATGTTTGTAAAAATAAACAAAAGTAACAAAAATAAGACACATTGAACCCAGTGTGAGGAAAATTTCATGACTGCCTAAAGAAAAATGGGTGTGAATATGAGAGAAGTTAGAGGAGAAGGTGAATATTATCAAAACGCATTGTATGAAATTCTTAAAGAATTAGTAAAAGCTAGCTGGGTAGTGGTGGCACATGCCTTTAATTCCAGCACTTGTGAGGTAGAGGCTGGAGGATTTCTGTGAGTCTGAGGCCAGCCTGGTCTACAGAGTGAGTTCCAGGACAGGCTTCAAAAAATTCAGAGAAACCCTGTCTCGAAAACCAAAAAAAAAAAAAATAAATAAATAAATAAATAAATAAATAAAATAAAATAAAAATAGTAAAAGCTAAGGACAAGCAAACTTTGAGTTTCTGACATCACTTTTGTATTTTAGTATGTGAAAAATTATTCTGTAAAATGTTGTTTATTTGATTATAAATTAATTGCTTATTCTAAAAACATGTTTATTCTATCCTTAGTGATCAAATAGTCTAAAAACCATATAACTAGTTACAAATTTGAAATAGTACAATTTAACACTATTGGCCAGAGGAGAGACATCAATGAGCTAACATACCCAATTTTATGTTTAAAATGTTTTGATTAATATCTCATAAACTTCACATGTGACATTAGTGAGATGGAAATACAATGACTGTTTCATTTAAGCTCTTCATATATGCTCTTCACACTACTGTTCACATATTTAAGTGACTACACGTGAGCTTTTGCTGTAATTTTCTTACTAGTATCATTATTTGTGGGTTTGGGGTAGAGGAAAGGGTTTTGTATGTTTTACTGGTTAGAGTCCATCATCAAGGGAAGGAGCCTAGAGGTAGGAACTGATGTGGAGACCATTGAGGAATGCTGCTTACTGTCTTTATCTCTTTGACTTGCTCAGTTACTATCCTTATCCAGCCTCGAACCCCTTCTCCGGGGAGGCACAACTCACAGTGCACTAGGACCTCCTCCACCAATTAGCGATTAAAACGTGCCCACAGGCCAGTTAGATGACTGCTCAGGTGAGATTCCCTTTTTCCAGGTGTGTCTAGGTTTATGTCATGTTGATACAAACTGTTTGGTAAAATACCTCCAAGCGACATTATTTGGGGCACTATTTTAAAGTTTTATTCACCCTCATGGAAAAGAAGAAACGAAGAAATCATTTCACAATGGTTAAGAACAAAACAAGACATCAAAAAAATATTTTGACTTGCTTCCAAATCCTTACATTTCATGTGTTCAACATTGAATTATTCCGATGAAAGGCAAGAATAACTTTCTCTATTAAAAAGTTAAAGCTGATTACAAAGTCTGCCAAATAACTTGGGTCATTTGTGTGAGAACAGTTCATTCTCCTTAAGGTGAAACGGGGATAATCATACCTGTCCCCAACCAGCCACATTAAGTAACATTAAGAGGATTAGCACAGTCCACTGCTCTGAGTCCTCTAAGAACAGCACTCAGGAGTGAAAAATGCCATCATTTAACTGGAGCCTGTGGCACACCCCAGCCTCTTCCTCTGCTTCTTCATCTGTAAAATGGGGATACTAATAACCCTGCCTTACATAATTAACCTCTCTGTGGATTAACTAGTAATTGATGACTCCATAAAAACCAGTGTGAGGAAAATCACAAGACGGCCTGAAAGCTCTGCAGTATATCATGGTTTTTGTATAAATTCTGTCTTACTCCATAAAAGTGTTGTTTCAACCAGCTTATATCTCTCTGTTTAGAACCCACCAACTGAATCTGAGTGCATTAAAAACATATGATTATTAGCAGAAATCCTAAGCAAAGCACACTTACTTTAGTCCATGTGAAAAGAACATTCATCAGTCTCTTTCAGTACAGCTTTCTCAAGCAACAATGAACATTAACATTGTTTATTTACATTTTATACAGTTTGTATTATTGTTATGTTCTTTTTGCTTATACCTCCAATTCAGGGATATTTAACTGTGGAATAAATTGTATTTTTAAATCATATATACTTCTTTATAATTATGAATAAAACCTCAAGGTAATGGCTATAATAAAAATAATAAGTATGTGTAAGTTGTGCATAGTTATCACAAAATGTTATTATGTAGAGACTATATCTCATTTCAGCTGTGGAACTACCAGGAACACCAGAATACTGAACAACAACACTCAATGCCTACTGCTAAGATGTGGCATGAATTAACATTTTGCTATGCAAAGACTCCTTTTTCTGTTTCTCCTCTGAAACTTATCACTTTAAAATGAAAACTTCAACATATCAATGTAACAAATACATAATTCTTTCCAGTTTTTCAAATATTATTCTAAAATAAAGATGTACATGCTTTTGAAGAAACAGTTTCTGATGCCACAGCTTCAATATTAGGATGCCTGCAGTTGTGTTCTCCAGGTGACACTATAGACATGTGACTTCATATGAAAGTTGCTGATGTAGTCTCAAAGAAAAATGTATTTATTTAGATTGATAGTTATATTACTTAAAGGTATTTCTTGAGCTTCTTTGTGGAATACTGTCCTTTTGGGCACGACATGGCTTTGCACTCTCAGCAGCTGAGACTACCTAGAGAACATTCCAAATAAAGGCACATCAATGTTCTCTTCTACATAAGAAAAGCTTCAAGGTCTTGCCCCTCCCCTAGATATATGGACAGTTAACAGTTGCTGGAAAGAGGGGCTGCAAGGTACATCCTGCCCTGAGAACATAGAAGCTGTTAACTTTTCTTCTATGGTTTAGCAACACAAAAGTTGAATATAAAACTGTGAATAACCTCTCACCCATGTTCCTGTAAGTTACCCCCACCCATGCTTCTGTGATCACCCCTCATTCACGGGTTTGTGTCCTTCACCCATGGTTCGGTGATTACTCCCCTCACTCATACTCCTGTAATTATCCACTCCAACATGCTCCTATAAATACCGCACTCGTGCTCCTATGAGTATATCATCAGCCATGCTGCTTCTTTGATCTGTCACTGTGTTGAATTTGAAGTGAGTAGACATTTACTCGTGATTCCCAGGAAACGTTAGCACAGCATGCTTATACAGTACAAAATAAACCACATATCACTGTATATATATAAAATGTAACTAAGTTTCAGAACTGGATGTGCTCAGAACTGGATGTACTTGCAAAAGGAGTTCTGAAACTTATTTTAGTCTAAATGTGTAAGCTCCTATGTTTTTTAATTGTTACAGGAATAGATTCACTCAGGATGAAATTTGATGTGCCAGTATCCCGTTGTGTTTCTACAGTCACAATTAAATTATTCCACACCAGCCTAATTGCATTATACTGGCAGTAGACAGGATTTCCCCCTTTTCTGTGAGTCAAACTGGTTCCATAATGAGCCAGGGTCCCTAGGCAGGGAGGCCTTCATGCTGAATACGTGCTTCAATTTTCAGCTGAGATGAAAGGATTTACCTGGGTGAAGAACAATTTCTCCAGTTTTCTAATTTGCTCATCTAGATTCAAAACAAGGTCAGGATATGACACTAATATTCTCATAAATGGATACACCTAACTTTTAACTATATTCTGTAAAGTAAGTAGAATGTCAAAAAATACATAAATGAGAACAGTCTATTCTATGCTTTTGCCTATATCAGAGAGATAGTGTGGCTTAATACACTGTGATGGCTAAATAAAACATTTCATGGAGAATGTGCCACTCTCCTGATTCATTAAAATTCCATAATTCCATTTAGGTGAGTAACTTCTCCTAAGGTCAGGATACTAATATATTAGGGTCCATATAGATCCAAGAAACAAGAAAGTTCTGGCAGTGTGATCAAAGCTTGCTCTGTCTCTGTCTCTCCTCCTCTGTCCCTCCCTCACTTCAGTGTGTGTGTGTGTGTGTGTGTGTGTCTGTCTGCCTGTGTGTGTATATGTGTGTCTGTGTGAGTTTGCCTATACAAGGGACTAAAACATCTAAGGCTTTGTTGAACAGTGAAAATCAAAATGAAAGAAATGACTGTCTCATGGTCCTGACATCTGGAATATATAAAAACAAAGTAACTTGTAGCAGGCCTTCTTTTGGGCCACCAACCATGTCCCAAATCATGGCATGAAGACTTCTTATTAGTTATGAATGTTCAGCCTTACTTTATGCTTATCCCAACAGATCTTATAACTTAAATTAATATGTTTCTCTTTATCTACCTTTTGCCTTGGGGTTATTTACCTTTCTTTCATTCTGTATGTCCTACTCTGTTTCTGACTACCTGGTGGCTGCCTGATAGACAGAAACAGAGTGTCTCCCCTTCTTTCTCCATTGTCTCTCTTCTCTTCTTTCCCCCAAGCCTAGATTTCCCCTCCTACTGCCTACCCCTCCTCTGCCTAGCTACTGGCCATTCAGCTTTTTATTAGACCAATCAGATGCCTTAGGCAGGCAAAGTAAAACAGCATAATTACATAACTAAACAATTTCAGCATAAACAAATGTAACATATCTTTGCCTAGTTAAACAAATACAACATAAACAAATGTAACACACCTATAAATAGTTAAGTAATATCCCACAACAGTTACTCCCTGTTCCCTGATTCTTCATTAATCTCCATTGAAAATGTCTAGGTACCATTCTGACTAGAGTGGTCTGCAGATGCACAGACCCCTGTGGAAGCAGCTCCATGTGGAGCCCTAAGTAAAGTTTTTCCATGCACTTTAAAAAGATCCTACAAACGTTACAGCACAAGGATTATACCTGCAGGTTTGAGACTGTAGTCTGCATTAGAATTCATTTGTGTGTATCTATTGCCATTTTTTAATTCATTTGCCATAAAGTTTTCATTTCTTGGGGAAACCTTTCTACTGTATTTTTTATCGTTATTAAAATCTCCTTCATTTGCCATCCTGTGTACCTCCCTCTACCCTAACTCCACTTCACTTCACTTTACTTCATCCGGTCCCCAGAATTGTGAATAGGTGGAGCAAAGAAGGTACTGTCACAGGCTTTGTGTGTAAATAAGTTTGGTCAGCTTGTCATTTACTGGTTACTGGAGTAATGTCCCACAACAAACTACTACAAATTTCCACCCTATGGAGCATGGCCATCTTGTCTGCCCATGTTCATGATGGTCAGCCAGACAGTTTTGGGGCTAATGTCCTGACTTCACTAAGCTCAGTCTGACTTGTTCATGAGTCCCTGGTCTCCTGGAGGGTGAGCTGTGGAATGACTTTTTTGGGTGAGTGGCCCTAAATAATGCACTGCTACCCAGTTTTCATTAATCCCAGTGCTGTAGGGGGACCTGGGTGGCAGTGGGGTCCAGTTTCCTCTGGATTTTTCCTTTGGTCCTGTTCGTATTTTGTTTGGTCAGATCATTAGTCTTTCTCTGGCAAGCAGAAACCTGTGTAAAAATACCAGATGGGTTCTTTCATTTTGTCAAGGATACTGAAACACTTGCATTGTCATTTCAGTTTACTAAAGGGACATTAACTTCGCCTATGGGACTATACATCCAAAGGCCACAAGTTCTCCTCACTCTGCCCTCCTGCCACTGAACAGCACCTGAGCTAGGCAGGGATGGGGAAAGGTTTTCAAGTCCAGAGAAAGGATGCTGCCTTCATCTAGATGCCATGAGGCAGTGTGCAGAGCAATTTCTGTATCACAGATTCTGAACCAAAACCAGCTCTGTCTCCCATGACCGTGTTCTCAGGATTTGCAGATGTAGAATTCTAACTGCTCTTTAAAGACTGCCATGGCTGTGGTGAATAATCTAAAGGAACAGTAGAAGAGAAGCTTAGAATTAAGATGTATCAGCAAATTCTTCACAGTATCCAATACAAGCTTTGTCCATTTCCATTCTAAAATATTTTTCTTCGATCCTTTAAACATTTACTTTGGGAGGTAGTTTATTCTCAATCCTAGGGGCAAAGTCAGAATGCAAGCACTTACTTAGAATGGAGATTAACCTTCTATACATTCTGGAGTTCAGCATCTCTATTATTTCTTTACTGTTATCTAAAATAGTATAGTTATATTGCCAAATATTCCCTAATAAATAGTAAAGGAACCTCAGCCGTAATGCATATGAATGTGAGTAAGTGTGCTAAAGTACTTTGAGGTGCTTCTTCTGAGGGCAAAGAGTTCT
>CABHPQ010174293.1:36679-85793 GCA_902168405.1 Peromyscus aztecus | reverse complement strand
AAAGTATCTGCATTTGAGTCAGCTAGTAAAATATCATCCATATAATGATAAATTATAGATTTAGGAAATTTTTTACATATCACTTCTAATGGCTGTTGTACAAAATATTGGCACAGAGTTGGGCTATTCAACATTTCCTGTGGTAGGACCCTCCATTGAAATCTTTTAACTGGTTGAGAATTATTATAAGTAGGCACTGTGAAAGCAAATCTTTCTCTGTCTTTTTCTTGTAAGGGTATTGAAAAGAAACAGTCTTTTAAATCAATTAACTATGAGAGGCCACCCTTTTAGTAAGAGAGTAGGCAAAGGAATTCCAGATTGTAGAGAGCCCATTGGCTGAATTACTTTGTTAATTGCTCTAAGGTCTGTTACCATTCTCCATTTACCAGATTTCTTTTTAATAACAAATACAGAATTCCAAGGGCTAGTTGATTCTTCAATATGCTGAGCATTTAACTGCTCTTCTACCAGCTCTTCTAAAGCCTGGAGTTTCTCTGTTGTTAAAGGCCATTGCTGAACCCATACAGGCTTGTCTGTTAACCATTTTAAAGGTAGAGTTGTTGGTGTCTTTGGGAGATCATCAGTCGTTGTGCCCTGTTCTTGTATAATATGGATGGCTGGTGACCACTCTGAATAATGCCTTCTAATATTTCTCTCAGAAACATGTGCTAGTTTATTATTTGTTTCTGAGACTGGAGGAATGTTAATCTGAGTATTCCATTGTTGCAACAGGTCTCAACCCCACAGGTTCATAGCTATGTTAGCCACATATGGCTTTAATTTACCTCTCTGTCCTTCTGGACCTATACATTCTAGCCATCTTGCACTCTGTTTTACTTGAGATAATGTCCCAATTCCTAACAGTTGAACATTTACCTCCTGAAGAGGCCAAGTTGGATGCCAAAATTCTGGTGCAATTATGGTAACGTCCGCACCTGTGTCTACCAGACCAGACAACAAAACACCATTAATTTTTATCGTTAATTTTGGTCTTTGTTCATTAATAGAAGTTTGCCAAAAAATTTTCTTTATGTTTTTTCCTGAATTTTCTATTCTCTCTGTTTCATCATCCTGACCAGCATGATTTATTTTGATAGGCTGTTGGTTATTTAATCGCTCAGAGCAGGGGTTTCCTCTACGACTGCAGGAAAGGCTTGAACTGGATCTGCTATGGGGGCCTGCAAGAGGCCCCTCTGGGAGTTTCCCGAAGACTGAGGCAGAGGATTACCTTGCCTGTCCCTTGTTGATCTACATTCATTGGTCCAGTGTTTTCCCTTACCACACCTTCTGCATACTCCAGAAGGAAGGGGCATTCTGTTACCATTGTTCCTTGAAGAAACATTGTTCTTAGGAATGACCTGTTTACAGTCCCTTTTCAAATGTCCTTGCTTACCACATCCAAAACATCTAACATTCCTCAAACCTTTTGAAATTGCTTCTCCTACCCACATATCATCATGGTCATGAGCCTCCACATTAACTGTGTCTCTAATCCAATCTTCCAAGGGTGCAGATCTTGCCTTTAACGGACTGATTATTCTTTTGCATGCTGCATTCGCATTCTCAAAGGCCAAAGATTCAATTATTATCTGACTAGCTTCTGAATCGGGGACCATTCTCTTTACTGCTGAAACCAGTCTTTGTAAAAAATCTGTGAAAGATTCTTTTGGGCCTTGTACAACCTTTGTAAATGACTCAGCTTTTTTTCCTGGTTCCTCAACTCTTTCCCATGCATTCAAGGCTACCGTTCGACATAGAATTAAGGTTTGGACATCATATAAACATTGTGTGTGTACTGAAGCATACTGGCCTTCTCCAATAAGCTGATCCTGGAAAACTTGTATTCCTTTATCCCTCCATTGTTTTTCAATGTTTTTAGCTTCATCCTTAAAATACATGTGCCACTGGAGCTTCTGGCTTGGCTCCAGAACAGCCTGTGCCAGCTCCCGCCAGTCCTGTGGTATAATCCTATTATATGTTGACCAAGAGTTTAACATTTGCTTTACATATGGGGAATGCATACCATAAGATACTATTGCCTCCTTAAACCTTCGTAAATCCAACATGTCAATTGGAGCCCAAATATTTTGCGTAGTCATTTGATCAGGTGACTGCTGTACGGTTACCAGATAAATTAAGGGTGACTGTGTGAAAACAGGCTTTCTCTCTGTAACCTTATGATCCACAACTTCACTCTTAATTTCTTCTGTCTGAGGTTTTTCAGGTTTAACAAGTTTTTCTAAAACTGTCATCCTGGCACTTAAATTTTTAACTAGTAAAATGAGTATAAACATAGTAATAAACTGCATAATCCGATCAATATTAATCATCCCATACAGTTGTTCCATTGTCACACTGCCTAAAATGCAAACAAAGCCCAATTTTCTTCCAATGCACATAGAGAACCCATTTTTTTTCAAATGTGGAAAAAATTTCTCTTTTAATTAGTTTCCTTTAAAATATCTGATATGTTAATTGACTTACCAAATCTGCGCAGAGCAGTAGAAATCCGAGCAAATTTCAAAACAGCCACCTAGTGTCTGAGGTGTGGAGGGAGAGAGGGAGAGAGGGAGAGAGGGAGAGAGAGGGAGAGAGAGAGAGAGAGAGAGAGAGAGAGAGAGAGAGAGAGAGAGAGTCCTGGCAAAAGCTTAAATCCAGACACATGTCCCCGCTTGAGCAGAGTCAAGCCTGGGCTAGGCTTCCTTAAACTCCGACCACGTGCGTTGGCTTTACAGGCAGGGACCCTATTCAGCAGGGGCAGGCCTGAGTTGTTTGCAGCACCGGCTTTTAAGCTAACCGCTTGGGGCCTGAGGCCAAGCCGACTCGGCCCTGGCTAGAGAGCCAGCCGCCCGGAGCCAACCGCCAAGGCGGGAAACCGGAGCAGCCGCGGACCCGCGGCCAAGCCAAGTCAAGCGGTTTCTTATGGATTCTTGTCACGTTGGGCGCCAAATGTAGATGTAACAAACCGTCTTATTAAATAAGAAACACAGATCCAATGTAAAGATAAAAGCCCAAGAGATCAGAGCTAAGAGCCTTACCCACCCTGCTGCTGGTTAGCCTCTTCTGCCAAGAGACCTCTCTGAAAAGGAGCTACTTCCTGTGCATTCGTCTTTAAATAGAGTTCTGTTCTGCCTTCTCATTGGTCGTAAACCCAACTACGTGACTGCCTCATCACTGCTTGTCTGTACAGACCTCCGGACACACATTGGAGCATATGTCTCCAAAGCCGGCTGTATCCTTGAACATACTGAGATCTACCTAGCTCTGCCTGCTGAGTACTGGGATTAAAGGCGTGCACCACCACGCCCGGCTCTCGCTATGGCTTGCTGATAGCTCTGACCCCTAGGCAACTTTATTTATTAACATACAAATAAAATCACATTTCAGTACAAATAGAATACCATTATACACTACCACCAAAAAAAATAACAGGAATGAACAATCACTAGTCATTAATATCCCTTACAGAATGGATATGAAAGCAGGACCCATCATTCTGCTACATACAAGAAACACACCTCAAATTCAAAGATAGACACTACCTTAGAACAAAAGGCTGGGAAAAGTCTTTCCAATCAAATGGTCTTAAGAAGCAAGCTGGTGTAGCAATCCTAATATTCAGGAAAATAGACTTCACACTAAAATCATTCAAAAGAGATCAAGAAGGGCATTACATACTCATGACAGGAAATATCCACCAAGATGAAGTTTCAATTATGAACATTTATGCCCCAAACACAAGGGCACCTACATTTGTAAAGGAAACATTACTAAAGCTTAAATCACATATAAAACCTTACACATTAATAGTGGGAGACTTCAACACCCCACTCTCACCAATGGACAGAACTGCCAAATAGAAACTTAACAGAGAAATAAGGGGCTTAACTGATGTTATGACTCAAATGGGCTTAATCAATATCTACAGAACATTCCATCCTAACAAAAAAGAACATACCTTCTTCTCAGCAGCCCACGGAACCTTTCTAAAATTGACCACATACTTGGCCACAAAACCAAACAGATACAAAACAATTGGAATAACCTCCTGTGTTCTATCAGAACACCATGGTTTAAAGTTAGATTTCAACAACAACAAAAACTACAGAAAACCTACAATCTCATGGAAACTTAATAATGCTCAACTGAATCACCAATGGGCCAAGGAAGAAATAAAGAGAGAAATTAAAGACTTCATAGAGATCAATGAAAATGAAAATACCACAAAACCAAACTTATGGGACACTATGAAAGCAGTGCTAAGAGGAAAATTCATAGCACTAAACACCCATATAAAGAAGTTGGAGAAATCTCACACTAGTGACTTAATAGCACACCTGAAAGTTCTAGAACAAGAAGAAGCAAAGTTGCCCAGGAGGAACAGACACCAGGAAATAATCAAATTGAGAGCTGAAATTAATAAAATAGAAACGAGAATACAAAAAATTAATGAAACAAAGAGTTGGTTCTTTGAGAAAACCAACAAGATAGACAAGCCCTTATCCAAATTAACCAAAAGGCACAGAGACAGCATCCAAATTAGCAAAATCAGAAATGAAAAGGGAGACATAACAACTAACACTGAGGAAATCCAGAAAATCATCAGGTCATACTTCAAAAACCTGTACTCCACAAAACTGGAAAATCTAAAAGAAATGGATAATTTTCTGAATAGGTACCACATACCAAAGTTAAATCAAGACAAGATAAACTATTTAAATAGTACAATAACCCCTAAGGAAATAGAAACAGTCATTAAAAGTCTCCCAACCAAAAAAAAGCCCAGGACCAGATGATTTCAACGCAGAATTCTACCAGATCTTCAAAGAAGAGTTAATACCAATACTCTTTAAATTGTTCCATACAATAGAAACAGAAGGAACATTACCAAACTCCTTCTATGAGGCTACAATTACTCTGATTCCCAAGCCAAACAAAGATGCAACAAAGAAGGAGAACTACAGACTGATCTCCCTCATGAACATTGATGCAAAAATACTCAATAAAATACTGGCAAACAGACTCCAAGAACACATCAAAACAATTATCCACCATGATCAAGTAGGCTTCATCCCAGGGATACAAGGGTGGTTCAACATACAAAAGTCCATCAATGTAATACACCATATAAACAAACTGAAAGAAAAGAAACCACGTGATCATCTCACTAGATCCTGAAAAGGCCTTTGACAAAATCCAACACCCCTTCATGATAAAGGTCCTGGAGAGATCAGGAGTACAGAGAACATACCTAAACATAATAAAGGCAATTTACAGCAAGCCAACAGTCAACATCAAATTAAATGGAGAGAAACTCAAAGTGATTCCACTAAAATCAAGAACAAGGCAAGGCTGTCCGCTCTCCTCATACTTATTTAATATAGTACTTGAAGTTCTAGCCAAAGCAATAAGACAACATAAGGCATTTAAGGGGATACAAATTGGAAAGGAAGAAGTTAAGCTTTCCCTATTTGCAGATGACATGATAGTACACATAAGTGACCCCAAAAACTTGACCAAGGAACTCATACAGCTTATAAACACCTTCAGCAACATAGCAGGATATAAGATTAACTCAAAAAAATCAGTAGCCCTCCTGTATACAATTGACAAACAGGCTGAGAAGAAAATCAGAGATACATCACCCTTTACAATAGCCACAAATGATATAAAATACCTTGGGGTAACCCTAACTAAGCAAGTGAAAGACCTGTATGACAAGAACTTTAAGTCTCTGAAGAAAGAATTCGAAGAAGATATCAAAAAATGGAAAGAACTCCCATGCTCATGGAGAGGTAGAATTAACATAGTAAAAATGGCAATCTTACCAAAAGCAATCTACAGATTCAATGCAATCCCCATCAAAATCCCAACACAATTCTTCACAGATTTGGAAAGAACAATACTTAACTTTACATGGAAAAACAAAAAAACCTAGGATAGCTAAAAGAATCATGTATATTTATATACATATTTATATATATATATTGCTTTATTAAAGCAACCTCTGGTGGCATCATGATCCCTGACCTCAAGCTCTACTATAGAGCTATAGTAATAAAAACAGCTTGGTACTGGCATAAAAACCAACCTGTAGATCAATGGAATCAAATTGAAGACCCTGACATTAATCCACACACCCATGAATACCTAATTTTTGACAAAGAAGCCAAAACTATACCATGGAAAAAAGAAAGTATCTTCAACAAATGGTGCTGGCATAACTGTATGTCAGCATGCAGAAGGATTGCAACTAGATCCATATCTGTCACCATGCACAAAACTCAAGTCCAAGTGGATCAAAGACCTCAACATAAATCCAGTTACACTGAACTTGATAGAGGAGAAAATAAGAAGTAGTCTGGAATGCACTGGCACAGGAGACCACTTCCTAAATATAGCACTAGTAGCACAAACACTGAGAGTAACAATTAATAAATGGGACCTCCTGAAACTGAGAAGCTTTTGTAGAGCAGAGGACACGGTCAATAAGACAAAATGACAGCCTACAGAATGGGAAAGGATCATCACCAAACCCACATCTGACAGAGGGCTAATCTCCAAAATATATGAAGAACTCAAAAAGCTAGACTTCAAAATACTGAACAATCCAGTTAAAAAAAACTGGCTACAGAGTTTAACAGAGAATTCTCAACAGAAGAATCTCAAATGGCTGAAAGACATTTAAGGAATTACTCAACATGCTTCGTCATCAGGGAAATGCAAATCAAAACGACTCTGACATACCATCTTTTACCTGTCAGAGTGGCTAAGATCAAAAACACTGAAGACATCTTATGTTGGAGAGGATGCGGAGCAAAGGGAACACTCCTCCACTGTTGGTGGGGATGCAAACTTGTACAACCACTTTGGAAATCAATATGGCACTTTCTTAGAAAATTGGCAATCAACTTCCCTCAAGACCCAGCTATGCCACTCTTGGGCATATACCCAAGGAATGCCCAATTATACCACAAGGACACATGCTCAACTATGCTAATAGCAGCTTTATTTGTAATAGCCAGAACCTGGAAACAATCTAGATGCCCTTCAACTGAAGAATGGATAAAGAAAATGTAGCACATATAAAAAATAGAGTAATTCTCAGCAGAAAAAAAAAAAAAAAAACAATGATATCATGAAATTTGCAGGCAAATGGATGGAACAAGAAAATATCATCTTGAGTGAGGTAACCCATACTCAGAAGGACAAACATAGTATGTACTCACTCATAAGTGGATACTAGATGTAAGGGAAGGGATGACCAGACTGCAACCCACAGCTCCAGAGAGGCTAGCTAACAGGGAAAGACTCTAGGAGGGATATGGTGTTATTTTATTTGTGCTGAAATGTGATTTTATTTGTATATCAATAAATAAAGTTGCCTGGGGATCAGAGGTTATAGCCATTAAGCAGAAGTCTGGCAGTGGTAGGACACAACCTTAATCCGATCACATGGCAGGCAGAGTCTGTGTGTTCAAGGACTCAGCCAGCATGGTGACACACACCTTTAATCCAAGTACTAACCATAGAGACCTGGAGGTCTGTATGGACAGGCAGTGATGAGAAAGTCATGTGATTGGGTTTAGAGCCAATGAGAAGGCAGAACAGAAAGGCAATAAAAATACAGACATACAGGAAGTAGGTCTCTTTCTCAGGGGAAGGATGGCAGTGGCAGCAGGTGGTAAGAAGGTGGTCTTAGCTCTTGGCTACTGCTCTCTGATCTCTGGGCTTTTAACTCTGCATTTGACTCTGTGTTTCTTATTTAATAAGACCGTTTAGAATTACATCTACAGAGGGACACATGGATGACCCTGCAAAGGAGAAGTGGATGAGATCTACATGAGCAGACTGGGTGTGGGGGGAAGGTGGCAGAGGGCAAGGAGTGGGGGATGAGAACATAGGGAAATGGGAGGGTCAAACTGGAACAGGGACAGAGTGGGAGGGCAGGGAGGAAGATACTATGATAGATGAGGACATCATGGGAATAGGAAGAGGCAGGGGAGGCCCTCAGGAATCCACAAGGATGACCCCACCTTGGTCTCCTGTCAGTGGTTCAGAGGGTACCTGGACTGGTCTACTCTGGTGACTGGTCTAGCGAATAACCTAACTATCAACATAGAGCCTTTGTCCAGTGACTGATGGAGGCAGATGCAGAGATGCACTGCCAGGAGCCAGACTGAACTCTGGAATCCAATTGATGAGAGAAAGGAGGGATTCTGCAGGTGAGAGACATTGAGATCATGATGGAAGGACAAACAGAGATGACCAGCCACACTAGTGAAAGCCCATGAACTGTGGACTAGTGGCTGTGGAGCCCCAATGGGACTGGACTAGGCCCTCTGGATATGGAAGATGGTTGTTTGGCTCAAACTGTTTGGGGGGGCACCCAGGCAGGGGGATCAGGATCCATCCGTGGTGCATGGGCAGGCTTCTGGGAATCTGGTGCCTGTGGTGTGGTGCCTTGTGCAGCCTTGGTGCAGTGGGAAGGGGCTTGGACCTGCCTAGGCTCAGTGTGGTGGGCTCTGCTGACTCCCCATGGGAGACCTTGATTTGGGGGATGTGGGGATGTAGGGTGGCTTGTGAGAGAGGGCTGGGGTAGGAGGAGGGAGGAGGTGGGATCTGTGAGTCATATGTGGAGTGAGTAGAAAATTCTTAATAAAGAAAAATGAAGAAAAAAAAGGATACCGGTAAACCACGAGCCACATGGCAAGGTATAGATTTATAGAAATGGGTTAATTTACAATAGAAGAACTAGATAGCAAGAAGCCTGACACGACCATACAATTTATAAGTAATACAAGCTTCTGAGTGATTATTTTATAAGTGGGCTGCAGGACTGTGGGGGCTTGGAGGGACCCAAAGAGAAATTCTCCAGCTACATGTTTCTATTTTACCAATTTCAGCCCTCAGTTTATTTCCTGCTGTCTACTGTGTCTTCTTTTTGTTCTAGAGCTTCCAGATGTGCTGTTAAGACATTGGAATGAGATCTCTCTAATTTCTTTATGAAGGCACTAGGTGCTATGAACTTTCCTTTTAGCACAGCTTTCATTGTGTCCCAAAAGGTTGAGTATATTGTTCAGTCATTTTCATTTAGTTCTAAGAAGTCTTTAAGTTCTAGAAATTCTTTATTTCTTCTTTGACCCTGTGGTAATTCAGTAAAGTCATGTTCAATTTCCATGAGTTTGTAGGCTTTCTGTAGTTTCTGTTGTTGCTTAACTCCAGCTTTAATCCATGGTGGTCTGATAAGATACAAGGATACAAAGATATTTCTTATATCTGTTGAGACATGCTTTGTGATCTAGTATTATGGTCAGTTTTGGAGAAGATTCCATGAGGTGCTGAGAAGGTATATTCTTTTGTGTTTAGATGAAGTGTTCTGTATATATCTGTTAGTCTCCTACTATCAGTGCATGGGGGGGTGGGAGGTCAATATATGATTTAAGTTGTAGTAGTGTTTCTTTTATCAACTTAAGTGCCCTTGTGCTTGGTGCATAGATGTTAAGAATTGCAATATCTGGCCAGGTGGTGGTGGCACACGCCTTTAATCCAGCACTCAGGAGGCAGAGGCAGGCAGATCTCTGAGTTCAAGGCCAGCCTGGGCTACAGAGTGAGTTCCAGGAAAGGCTCCAAAGCTACACAGAGAAACTCTGTCTCAAAAAATTTTTAAAAAAATTTTAAAAAAAAGAATTTCAATATTCTCTTGGTGGGTTTTCCCTTTAATAAGTATGTAGTGCCCTTTCCAATCTCTTCTGATTAATTTTGGTTTGAGTCTATTCTGCCAGATATTAAAATGGTTATATCAGCTTGCTTCTTAGATTCATTTAAACATGATTGACAGACCCTTCGCCAAACTAACCAAAAGAAAGAGAGGACTCAATTAACAGAATCAGAAATGAACAGGGAAACATCACAACAGATACAAAAGAAATCCATAATGTTATAATGGGGTGTTTTAAAAGCCTGTACTACATCATGCTTTATGGGAAGCATAAAAAAAATGGATGATTTTCTAGATTAAGCCAAACTACCAGAATTCAACCAAGAAGGAATCAGCAACCAAGACATACCTGCAACTAATGTTCAGGTGGATACACAGCAGAATTCAACCAGGCATTCAAAGATCTATGGCCAATACTTCTTAAACTATTCCAAAAAAAAAAACAAAAACAAAAACAGGAGTACTCCCAAACTCTCTCCACAAAGCCAGTTTCACTCTAATACCAAAACCAGGGAAAGACACATCATAAAAACAGAAAACTACAGGCCAATATTGCTGATGCACATAGACTCAAAACTGTTCAATAAAAGACTTGCAAATAAAATACACACAAACACTGAAAACATTATCCACCATTACAAAGATGGCTTTATCTCTGAAATTCAGAGATGGTGAAATATATGCAATATATGTAATACATCACATAAATGGACCTAAAGACAAAAATCACATGATCTTCTCAAAAGATAAAAGACCTTTGACAAAACCTCAGGTGTTTTCATAGTAAAAGTCACATAGAATGTAGGGCTAGATGGAACATCTCTCAACGTTTTTTAAAAAAACTATATATGAGAATCTCACAGCCAATGTCTTCCTAAATGGAGAACAGCTGGAGACAATTCCACTGAATTCAGGAGTGAGACTGGGCTGTCCACTATCCAGAATCCTTTTCAACATTTTTCTTGACATACCAGAAGGAGCATTAAAGCAAGAGAAGGAAATTAAAGGGATACATATAGGGAAAGAAAAATATCAAACTATCCCTATTTGCAGATGATATGAGATCCCAAAAAGTCGACAAAAAACTTCAAGAAACAGTAAACAAAGTCAGAAATGCGGCAGAATACAGAATCAATTTGCAGAAACCAATAGCTTTTCTGTATACCAACCACAAACATAGAGAAGTTGGTTGTAGGGAAAAGGGGCTGGCTAAAGAAACTCAGTGAGATCAGAGCCATCTCTGCTCCTGGTCAACTGATATGGAAAACCAACCAAGAAAGTAGCACCCTGGCCCTGGAGCCCAGAACCTGAGAAAGAAACACAGTCTGGGTTTGGAACCTGAGCCAGAGAAATGAACACTTTATCCCCAAACCAAGGCCCATTTTTCTTGATCCCAGCAAGACTTAAGCTGGCAGCTCTGCAAAAGAACAACTAAGAACCACAAAGAAAAAACAGACAGTACACAAGGAGCAGAACTAATGGTCTCATAATGGCTACATTCAGGCTCACAAATTTTAAGGTATCTTCAAAAGGGGGCTAAATGAATTTCAGGAGGCCAATAAATGTTGCACAGAGCCACTCATGAAAAGGTAGGTACTACACCAGCTTGAAGAGGATTGTGAAAATGAAAAGGCTAGGCTGGCATGATACTGTTAACAAATGGAGGTCAGTGACCTTCAGAGTTATCCTTAATCTCCAAGGTGTCTGGGTGACATGTTCTCAAACATACTTGAAAAAGCAGTTACCATACATTACCTTCTGAAGAATCCAACCACATGGCTACAGTTCCTAGGCTTACATTAATGCTTGCCAAGGCTGGCCATATTCTCAATCCCCATTGACATCAGAAGGGGAGAGTTTTTCACGAAGGCCCAATAGGTCTCTGCCATGATAGGATTCAGCAGCAGCCACAGGGCACACACAAAGAGTAACCTCATTGTCCTGAGGAAAGATACAAACAGAACCACAGGCCCATACAAACACCCAATTGGGTCCCCTCCAAGTGCCAGAGAATGATTTGCAACAGGAGCCCTCCCATGCCTATCTGCAGTGGATACTCCAGGAGTATCCACCTATAAAAAATTTAAAATATATAAACAAGGGAAAGAATAGAATGTGGAAAGGCAAGATGAGCCCCTAGCTCCCCACTTTTTACTTTAGCAAAATATGTTTTTAAGGTATGATGGCAGTGTTCTACTATAGCCTGTCCTTGAGGATTATAAGGAATACCAGTCTTATTTACAATAGAAAAATCTTGGCAGAATTTTGAAAATCCTGTACTGCTATAGGTGGGACCATTATCAGTCTTTATGCATTTTGGCACTCCCATATAAGCAAAAGCATAAGGCACGTGTGTGACGTCCATTTGCCACACATGATTAGGTAAAATTCCTCGGGGATAAACTCCCAAATGAGGAACAGGTAAAAACTCAACACAAATAAGACATGATTTAACTATTTGGATGGCTTGTTCCCAGGTTATGCCTGTATGATGACAGAGAGATCCAGCATTAAGATGATAATGTTGATGCAACTGAGTAGCCTTTTCAAAGGCGGAACAAACTAATGTGAAAGCCATACGAGTAATAGCATCAGCCCTCTGATTACCTTCACTTAGAGGTCTAGGTAATTGAGTATAAGCTCTAATATGGCCCACATAAAGGTTATGTGAGCAGGACCATATGAGTTCTTGCACTTGCAATCATGAATGGGTGTAGGGCCCTGGCTCCCCATATTTGAGTAAACTGTTCGCCTGTTTGCCGACCTTGACCACATGTCCTCCCTATGCTAATTCCCTGCCGGTATCCACCCTCCTGAACACTTAAGGGAAGTTCCTTGTTTGTGTATCCTGCATATTGGGCGTTAACAGCTTAGATGCAAGAATGTAGTACATTCAGTAGCAAACTTCTGCCCTCTGGGAATCCTCCATTGTACTGTAAGACTGTATTTAAGGTTTCCTCCCTCTTTCAATAAACGGCATTCGGCTTTCTGCTGAGGCGAGTGACCCGCTGTCTTTTGTCTCTGTTTTTCAATCCACAGCCCCTCGCTCGGACATGGTGAATGGGTGGTGGTAGCGTGGGCGTTATCGCTACAAATGGAGGTCCCATCGAGATCCGAGAAAGAAGGGACGCACTGATGGGCACCCAAAGGTAAGGCTGGCCAGCAATTTAAAGAATAAAAAAGAGAAGAGAAGGGTGAATTGAAACGGGTGCAGCTAGCTCACAGTCAGTTAATTGGACTGCTGAAGCAGGAGAGCACCAAAGTTAAGATAGGGCAAGACAGCTAAAGATTTTAAATAAAAAAGGAAATCTTCCCAATAGAGAAGAGGGAAAGAAAGGAAATTTCCCATTAGAAAAGGGAAGAAAAAAATTTTAATCAAATAAAAAAGGATTTTCCCGGTAAAAAGGAGAAAAACTTTAAAACTAGGCCTAAAGATTTTTAGGGCCCTGTAGAGGAAGGATAAAGGAAAGAGAAAAGCCTCTTCCCAACGGTAATGAAGGAGAAAAGACTCTTTCCAATTTAAAAAGTTTCAGGATATCTAAAACTCTGAGCTTGTTCTGCCTGCCAGTATAGAGCGGCAGCTTTTGATTTTTCCCTCAGAGTGGGAATAATTCAATTTAGGATCCCTTCGTGGAAAATGTTTTTCTGTTTTTCCCTTATGGTGGGAATAACTCATTAGTAGGTAATCCCTTCATGGGAGTAAGAGAAAGCTTAAATGGGAATGCCTGCACCCAGCACAGCAGGGAAGGCATGTGTGAGATAGCCCACAGCAGCAGGTAGGCAGGTACATACAGGCAGGAGGCGTAGCCCCGAGGCCGATGAGGGGAACAGACTCATGGGCAGACAAGTGAGTAGAGGTCAGGAGAGGGACTAGCACTAAAAGTTTAAATAAGTTCAACTTCTGGTGAAAAATGGTTTCAGTCAGGACATGGAATGCTAAGTCAATGCTGTTTGAATTTCCAGGGATATTAATCATTCATTGTATAAAGGATGTTCTGTTCTTTTGATTGTCTTAATAAATGTTTAGATGAGTGTTTGATTCTCATGGTAGATAAACTAAGGAACAGGATTCATAATTTTGAACTATATATTAGGTATGCTCTTGTCTGTTGATCATTACTGAAAATTTGGCTATGCTCTTTAAGTTGCTTTCTAGAATGCTATAGAAATATAACACCTAAAATGGATTGGGTTGTTAGCTTATTAAATAATGTTGTTGCTAAGATAAACCCATAAAAAATAATCTCTTACTGATAAAGAGGTTACAAAATTATTTTTCCAGTAAATAAAATACAGGTAAATTGTTTGGTCCACATTGTTAATAACTGGCAATTTACATTAATGTGTTACTTGGGATCTATAAAAAAGGATCCTCTTTTTAAGATTTTATAAAAATACTCCAGAGTATTACCTAAAGTTACCTCTTCAAATCCTATAGAGATTGTATTTAATGCTTTTATAATTGGCATATGTTAAAAGGACCATGGAAATAGAAGCTGGTGATAAAATTGCTCAATTATTATTGCTTTCATATTTTAAATACAAAATGGCGCCTATATATAAAACTAGAGGCTTTAAAAATACAGGAGAAAAGGTGTTTTGACAAACAGTTATCAATGATAAACAGCCTAAATTAAAAATAAAATTATATGGCATGAATTATTAAACACAGGCATATGTCCACAAAAGATTACTCTGCGTATGGATCAGCTACGCACACTTAATGATTTCCAAACCTTTCTGGGAGATATTCAATGGCTTTGGTCCACTTTAAAGATTCCAACAGGTCAACTTCGTCCTTTGTATGATGTCTTAAAGGGCGACCCTGACCCTTTATCTCCCCGTGAATTAACAGCTGAAGGGCGTACAGCCCTACAATGTGTACAAGAGGCCCTGAAACAGGCTCACATGCAGTATATAGATCTCTCTTCTCCCTTATTGTATTTGATATTTTGTTTTATTCATTCACCTACTGGAGTGTTTTGGCAAACAGGTCCTATTCTATGGGTACATTCCCCAGCTTCTCCAGCGAAAACCATTACTCCTTATCCTCAGGCTGTTGCTCAGATTATATTTAAGGGAATCAAGATCAGTGTTCAAACTTTTGGTAAGGAGCCAGATATTGTGGTGACCCCATACACCTAGTCTCAAATAACATGGTTGCAAGCTAATGATAATGATTGGGCCATATTGACATGCTCCATGCAGGGTCAGTTTGACACTCATTACCCCTCCAATGGTGTGTGTAAATTCTTTAAATTGCATCCTGTTATATTTCCCAAGATAGTACAGATGACTCCTATTCCTCAGGCCCGTGTGGTATTTACTGATGGCACTTCACGTGGTTTTGCTGTGGTAGTTTCTGGTAACATAGTGAAGAGAATGAAAGTTCAGGGCACTTCTGCCCAGATGGCGGAGATACAGGCACTGTTGCTTGCTTTCTCATCAGATGTTTTCTGATGAGAGTGTAAATATTTGTACTGATAGTCAATATGTGGCACATACAGTTATGCCTTTGGAGACAGCAGCCTACATACCATCCATTTCTCCCATTCATAAATATTTATTGCAAGTGCAAGGACTTATATGGTCCCGCTCACATAACCTTTATGTGGGCCATATTAGAGCTCATACTCAATTGCCTAGACCTCTAAGCGAAGGTAATCAGAGGGCTGATGCCATTACTCGTATGGCTGTCACATTAGTTTATTCTGCCTTTGAAAATGCTACTCAGTTGCATTATCATCTTAATGCTGGATCTCTTCATCATCATACGGGCATAACCCGGGAACAAGCCATCCAGATAGTTAAATCATGTCCTATTTGTGTTGAATTTTTACCTGTTCCTCATTTGGGAGTTAATCCCCGAGGACTTCTACCTAATCACGTGTGACAAATGGATGTCACACACGTGCCTTCTTTTGGAAAATTACAATATGTCCATGTGTCTATTGATACATATTCCTCTCTAATTTTTGCTTCTGCCCATTCAGAGGAAAAGGTTAAAGATGTAAAGAATCATTGTCTTCATGCTTTTGCTTACATGGGAGTGCCAAAATGCATAAAGACTGATAATGGTCCCGCCTATAGCAGTATGGGATTTTCAAAATTCTGCCAAGATTTTTCTATCGTTAATAAGACTGGTATTCCTTATAATCCTCAAGGACAGGCTATAGTAGAACGCTGACATCATACCTTAAAAACATATATTGCTAAAGTAAAAAGGGGGGAACTAGGGAATCATCTCTCCTCTCCACATTCTATTCTTTCCCTTGTTTTATATACTTTAAATTTTTTATCGGTGGATTCTACTGGAGTATCTGCTGCAGATAAGCACTGGAGGGCTCCTGTTGCAAATCATCCTCTGGTGCCATGGAAGGATCTTTCTACTGGCACTTGGAAGGGACCCCATCCGGTGCTGGTGTGGGCCCAGGGATCTGTTTGTGTCTTTCCGCAGGACAATGAGGTTCCTCTTTGGGTTCCTGAGCACTGCGTGCGCCCTGTGGCTGCTGCTGAATCCCAACATGACAGAGACCTATTGGGCCTTCGTGAAAAACTCTCCCCTTCTGATGCCAATGGGGATTGAGAGCCCAATACGGCCAGCTTTGGCAAGCATTAATGTAAGCCTAGGAACTGTAGTCATGCAGTTGGATTCTCCAGAAGGTAATGTATGGTAACTGCTCTTTCAAGTATGTTTGAGAACATGTCACCCAGACACCTTGGAGATTAAGGATAACTCTGAAGGTCATTGACCTCCATTTGTTAACAGTAGCATGCCAGCTAAGCCTTTTCATTTGCAACATTTTACAACCCTCTTCAAGCTGGTGTAGTACCCTACTTTTCATGAGTGGCTCTGTGCAACATTTATTGGCCTCCTGAAATTCATCTAGCCTCCTTTGATGATACCTTTAAAATTTGTGTGCCTGAATGTAGCCATTATTGAGACCATTAGTTCTGCTCCTTGTGTGCTGTCTGTTTTTCCTTTATGGTTCTTAGTTGTTCTTTTGAAGAGCTGCCAGCTTAAGTCATGCTGGGACCAAGAAAAATGGGCCTTGATGGTTCGAGTTCCTGGAGTCATGTCCATGCCAGTGGATGCTCACACGCTCCAGAAGAGAATCTGACATCGCTGTTGCTGTTGTTGCTGTCATAGCGGTGGTGGCCACTGCTGCTACTGTTTCTGGGATTGCTATTTCATAATTGGTTACTACAGCTAGCACAATGGAGACCCTGGCAGCAAAAGTAGCTACCACAGTTAGTTAATCTTTCATTCTATTGGGCATGATAAATTTAATTCAACAGTTATATACATTTAAATTGGCTTTGTAAGTTGTAAAATTTATAAATCTCAAGTTCCATCTGCTTTTGGGATACCATCTTACGAGGACTCCAATTTGCATAAGGCTTGAAGGAAGGGAATGGCTCAATTGCCTTCAGCCTCCTGGCTATGGGTGGGTTAGGACTTCTGTTGGTCTTTTCCATGTCGCACAGATTGCAAGCCCAGCGCCACTTTGAGATCTTTGGCAGCAGTTACTCTACAGCTCACGTGGTTGAGTCTGTATGATAATGAGTATTCAGAGACGGGTAATGCTTGGGGAGCACTCACCAACCTAAGACAGAGCACTTGTGTGGCCTGGACAGGTGTCTCCATGACGGGTAAGGTGACCTGCTGACGTCCCACGCAACCTAAGTCAGAAGCTCATTTTTTAGTAAAAAGGAGGGACCTGTAGGGCCCTGGCTCCCCATATTTGAGTAAACTGTTCGCCTGCTTGCCAACCTTGACCACATGTCCTCCCTATGCTAATTCCCTCCTGAACGCTTAAGGGAAGTTCCTTGTTTGTGTATCCTGCATATTAGACGTTAACAGCTTAGATGCAAGAATGTAGTACATTCAGTAGCAAACTTCTGCCCTCTGGGAATCCTCCATTGTACTGTAAGACTGTATTTAAGGTTTCCTCCCTCTTTCAATAAACGGCATTCGGCTTTCTGCTGAGGTGAGTGACCCACTGTCTTTTGTCTCTGTTTTTCAATCCACAGCCCCTCGCTCGGACATGGTGAATGGGTGGTGGTAGCGCGGGCGTTATCGCTACAAATGGGAGAGATGGATGGTATGTAGGCTGTTGTCTCCAAAGGCATAATGGCATGTGCCACATATTGGCTACCAGTATAGATATTTACAAGCTCATCAGAAAACATCTGTAAAGCAACCATACCTCTGCCATCTGGGCGGAAGTGCCCTGGACTTTCATTCTCTTCACTATGTTACCAGAAACTACCACAGCAAAACCACATGAAGTGCCATCAGTAAATACCACACAGGCCTGAGGAATAGAAGTCATCTGTACTATCTTGGGAAATATAACAGGACGCAATTTAAAAAATTGACACACATCATTGGAAGGGTAGTGAATATCAAACTGACCCTGCATGGAGCATGTCAATATGGCCCAATCATTATTATTAGCTTGCAACTATGCTATTTGAGACTGGGTGTATGGGATTACCACAATATCTGGCTCCTTACCAAAAGTTTGAACACTAATCTTGATTCCATCTGAGCAACAGCCTGAGGATAAGGAGTAATGGTTTTCACTGGAGAAGTTGGGGAATGTACCCATAGAATAGGACCTGTTTGCCAAAACACTCCAGTAAGTAAGTGAGAAAAACAAAATATTCATGACCTAAATAATGACAGGGAAAGGATACCTGTATCTTTCTGGGGCTATTTGTAAATTAGCAGGCTAAGAACCTCTTGTAATTTAGAAAAGGCATCAAAAACAAGTTTTTTATCTTTAGCAGCCAATAAAATACCATTCATATAAGTCAATCACAATTAAATGTCAATGTTTAGGAAATGCCACAGGATCAGACAAACCAGGCTGTGTTGCTCCCATGAGAAGCATGGTTTTATTTACAGCTCTAAGATCTTGTAATAGCCTCCATTTTCCTGATTTATTGTAGAGGCCAGTTGGGATCTCAGGATTCTTGTGAAATTATAGATATATCCAGCACCAGAATCCAGTAATCTTTTAATCTCAATCCCATGTAATTTTATTTTTAATTTAGGCTGTTTATCATTAATAACTGTTTGTCAAAACACATTTTCTCCTGTACTTCCAAAGCCTCCAGTTCTACATATAGGTGCCATTTTGCATTTAAAATATGAAAGCAATAATAATTGGGCAATTCTATCACCAGCTTCTATTTCCATGGTCCTTTTTACACATGCCAATTATAAAAGCATTAAATACAATCTCTATAGGATTTGGAGAGGTAACTTTATAGAATTAAGCCAGAATTTCTAGAAAGCAACTTAAAGAGTAGAGCCAAATTTTCAGTAATGATCAACAGACAAGAGCATACTTAATATATAGTTCAAAATTATGAATTCTGTTCCTTTAGTTTATCTACTATGAAAGTCAAACATTTTTTAATCATTCAAAAGAACAGAACATCCTTTATGTAATGAATGATTAATATCCCTGGAAATTCAAACAGCATTGACTTAGCATTCCATGTCCTGACCGAAACCATATTTCACCAGAAGTTGGGCCCGTTTAAACTTTTAGAGCCTTTCCCTCCCCAGGCCTCTGCTTGCTTGCCCACCCACAAGTCCATTCCCCTTGTCAGCCTCACGGCTATGCCTCCCCCAGCTTGTACCTGCCCGCACACTCCTGTTTAAACTTTCCCTTTCTCCCATGAAGGGATTACCTAATAATGAGTTATTCCCACCATAAGGGAAAAAAACAGAAAACATTTCCCACGAAGGGATTCTAAATATTGAATTATTCCCACTCTGAGGGAAAAATAAAAACATTTAAACCAAAATTAAGCAAACAGACAACAAAACTTCAACTTCTGGGCTTGCTTGCTTGTTCAGCCAGCAGCAGTGAGGCCCACCTGCTGATTCTTTGTAATTCAGATGCTGCTGCTCTGTGCTGAGTTTCAGCTATCCTGAAAATTCTTTACCCAAAAGAGCCCTTTCTTCCTCCATTACCACTGGGAAAAGGCTATTCTCTTTCCTTCATCCTTCCTCTACAGGCCCCCAAAATCTTTAGGCCTAGTTTCAAAATTTTTCCCTTTTTACTGGGAAAATTCTTTTTTCTTGATTAAAATTTTCTCCCTTTTCTAATGAGAAATTTCCTTTCCTTCCCTCTTCTCTATTGGGAAGATTTCCTTTCTTATTTTCTTTCTTTCCCTTTGATCTGGTATAATCTTTAGCTGTCTTGCTCTTACCGGAGGTGCCCTGCACCCATGACAATTCACCCTTACCTTCTCTTTTCTTTAAAATGCTGGCCAGCCTTACTTTCAGGTGTCCATCAGCTTGTCCCTTCTTTCTCGGATCTTGGTGGAACCTCCATTTGTAGTGGTAATGCCTGCGCTACCACCACCCGTTCACCATGTCTGAGCGAGGGGCTGTGGATCAAAAAACAGAGATAAGAGACAGCGGGTCATTCGCCTCAGCAGAATGCCAAATGCCATTTATTGAAGGAGGGAGGAGGCCTTAAATACAGACTTACAGCACAATGGGAGAACCCCGGAGGGCAGAAGTTCAAAACCAATGTTCTACATTCTTGCATTTAAGCTGTTAATGCCCAATATGCAGGATACACAAACAAGGAATCTCTGGTGAGCATTCAGGAGGAAGGAAACTGGCAGGTAATCAGCATAGGAAGGACATCTGGTCAAGGTCAGCAAGTAAGGCAAAAGCTACCCAAAACGGGGGCCAGGGCCCTACATGTGCCCCTCCCAGATGTACAAATAGAAATGGGTTTACTTCATTATCTTACTACTCAGATGATGATTCCAAGCACAATTGTCCTCATGACTATATACAGCTTGAACTCATGTGAAATTTGCTCTTATGATTAACTCTCAGAATATAAAGTGATGCCCAGAATAAATTTGGCTATTTCATGAGACTTTAGTCCACTTCATTTTTAGGCTCCACTCTCCCAGGTTCATGTCATCAACTAGAGAAATAAAAGACACCCCATGCTCAAGGACTGGTACAATTAATGTTATGAAAATAACCATGTTGCTAAAAGCTATTTATAGATTTAATGTGATCCCAGTCAAAACTCTCCATCTCATTTTTCATAGAAACAGAAAAAATTATCCTAAAACTGATATGAGACCACAAAAACCCTTCATAGTCAAAAAAAATCCCTGAACAAAAACAACAAGCTAAAGAAATTATCATTTCAGACTTCAAGATATATTACAGAGCCGTAGTAATAATAACAATATGATAATGGCACAAAACAGACATGTAAACCAGTGGAACAAAACAGAAGACCCAAACATGAGTTAATGTGACTTCAGTCGTCTGATATTTGACAAAGGTACCAAATACATAAGCTAAAGAGAAAATAAAGCTTCAACAAATTGAACTGGGAAAACTGTATGTCCACATGCAGGAGAATGAAACTTGACCAATATTATCACCTTGCACAAAAACTAACTACAAATGGATCAAAGACCTAAGCCTGGAAACTGAAACTGCTAGAAGAAGGCATAGGCAGTACCCTACATGATACAGCTGTATGAAAGGATTTTCTGAATAGGACTCCATTTTCCAAGATTTAAGGCAAATAACTGACAAGGGAGACTTCATAAAACTAAAAAGCAATCAACTGGGTGAAGAGGAAGCCCACAGAATGGGAGAGAATCTTTACCAGCTATACATTTGACAGATTAATATACAGGCTATACAGAGAAGTCAAAAAAAACCAGTTTTTTAATATAATACAATACACCGAGACCCCTCAAAAAAATGGACCTAGAACTGAGCAGAGAGTTCTCTTTTTTTTGCTTGTTTGCTTTTTGCTTTTTGTTTTATTTTTTGTTTTGCTTTGTTGTTTTGTTTTGTTTTGTTTTGTTTTGTTTTGTTTTGTTTTGTTTTGTTGAGACAGAGTTTCTCTATGTAGTTCTGGTTGTCCTGGAACTCATTCTGTAGACCAGGTTGGCCTTGAACTCATAGAGATCCACCTTCCTCTGCCTCTCAAGTACTGGGATTAAAGGCATATGCCACCACTGCCTGGCAGAGAGTTCTCTAAAGAAGAAAAATAGCTAAGAAAAACTCTCAAAAGATGATGGCATCCAAAGCAATTGGAGGGATATAAATCAAAACAACTTTGAAATTTCATCTTACCTCAATCAGAATGACAAAAATCAACAAAACAATAAATTGACAACAAATGATGGAGAGGATGTGGGGGAAAGGGAACCATCTTTCAGTGTTGGTAGAATTGCAAATTAGTTCAGCCACTAATCAGTGTGAAGAATTATCAAAATCCTAAAAATAAATCTACCATATGACTTTGCTATACCACTCCTTGGCATATGCCCAAAGGACTCAATATCCTACTCCACAAATACTTGCTCAGACATATTCATTACTGTTCTATTCACAATAGCTGGGAAATGTAAACAACCTAAATCTTTCATAACCAACAAATGGATAATGAAAATGTGGTACATATACACTATGGAATACTATTTAGCTGTGAAGAAAAATGAAATCATAAACTTCAGATAAATGAATGGAACTAGAAAAGATCACATTGAATGAAGTAACCCAAACCCAGAAAGATAAATAAGTCCCATGTTCTCTCTCATCTGAGGTTCATAGTTCCAAATCTTCAGAGTAACTGCAGAAATCAGGAAAGTTAAAAGGAGATCACGGCCATGGTAGGGAGCTGAGGGAATGATAGAGAAGGATATAGTAGGGTACACACGATCTAATCAAAGAAATGAGAAAGGGGTTCTCTTTAAGGAGATGTGGGGAAATAAATACAGAAGAAGAAGGGAGGATGGTAAAATAATAGTGAGGCTATCTGAAAGTCCTAAGAAACCATACTATTAACTGTTTTCCTAAGTAAATATTTTTAAAACATATTAAGATCATGGGCAGTACAGGTGGCAAGGTGGCTCAGTGAGTAAAGAGGCTTGCCACCAAATCTGTTTACCTGAATTGGATTGCTGGGTCCCACATGGTGGAATGAAAAACCCAACTTCGGGCACCAGTGACCACTGGAGCTATAAGCCCACCCTGCACCAATTGGGAACAGGTAAAGCCACATCTCTGGACTCAGCAGACCAGGTCTCTAACCCCTAGACCCCGGGGGCACATTTCATGCCCCTCCCCCCAGCCATTGGAGCCCCAGGGACTGGGCAGCTACCTTTTCCCCCACCCCCTCACCAAGACAACCATCTCCTGTGACAAAAGTGACCACTGGAACCATAAGCCCACCCTGAACCAATTAGGAACAGGTAAGGCCCCATCTCCAGACTAGGCAGACCAGGTCTCCAGACTCTAGGCACAGGGGCACATACTGTGCTCCTTCCCCTCCCCGCTAGCCAGTGCAGCCCTAGAGACTGGGCAGCAAATTCTTCCCCCACCCCACTCACAAAGCCAGTCATCCGCTGCAGCATAGTGACCACCCGAGCCATAAGCCCATCCTAACCAATTGGGAACAGGTAGGGCTCCATCTCTGGACTGAGCAGACCAGATCCCTAGTCCCTAGGTCCCGGGGGCACATTCTGTACCCCTCCCCCAGCCATTGGAGCCCAAGGGACCAAGCAGCTGACTCTTCCCCCAACGCCTCACCAAGCCAACCATCCCCTGAAGCAACAGTGACCACCGTAGCCATAAGCCCACCCTGTACCGATTGGGAATAGCTGCTCCCTGAGACAGAGCCCACTAGCTCTGATTGAACTAAGAGCTTCTCCCTGTGACACAGATTCCACCAATTGGACCAAGAGCCCTGATTAGACCAAGAGTATCAATCAGACCAAGAGAGGCTCCCTCTGTTTGCAACAAGTGGAGGAAAAGATCGGTACATGCCAGTGCAAAAATACAGTCAACAACATAAATAGCAACATGGCATCATCAGAACCTAGTGATTCTACATCAGAAAGACCTGAACATCCCAACACAGAAGAAGCAGAAAAAAAATCACCCTTAAAATGACTTTAAGAGCCAGGCGGTGGTGGCACACACCTTTAATCCCAACACTCGGGTGGCACAGGCAGGCAGATCTCTATTAGTTCGAGGCCAGCCTGGACTACAGAATGAGTTCCAGGAAAGGGTCCAAAGATACACAGAGAAACCCTGTCTTGAAAAAACAAAAAAAATAAAATAAAGTAAAATAAAAATTTTAAAAAATGACTTGAAGATAATGATAGAGGCCTTTTAAGAGGAAATGAAAAAATCCCTTAAAGAATTCAAGGAAAAGTCAAACAAAAAAAATGGGAAGAAATCAGTAAATCCTTTAAAGAAAGCCAAGAAAAAGCAATTAAACAGGTGAAGGAAACAATTCAAGATTTTAAAAATAAAATAGAGGCAATAAAAAAGACACAAACTAAGGGGATGCTAAAAATGGAAAATCTGAGTAAAAGAACAAGAACTACAAATGCAAGCATAACCAACAAGAGACAGAAGGGAGAATCTCTGATATTGAAGATATGATAGAGGAAATAGATTCATCAGTCAAAGAAAACACTAAAGCCAACAAAGTCAAAACACAAAATGTCTGGGATATTTGGGACACCATGAAAAGACCAAACCTAGGAATAATAGGGATAGAAGAGGAGAAGAATACCAACTCAAAGGCACAGAAAATATATTCAACAAAATCATAGAAGAAAACTTTCCCAGCCTAAAGAAGAAAATGCCTATGAAGACACAAGAAGCTTATAGAACGCCAAATATACTGGATCAAAAAAAAAAGATCCCTTGCCACATAATAATCAAACCACAAAACATACAGAATAAAGAAAAATATTAAGAGCTGCAAAGGAAAAAGGCCAAGTAACATATAAAGGCAGATTCATCCGAATAATGGCTGATTTCTCAATGAAGACACTAAAAGCCAACCCAGACTATTATACCCAGCAAAACTCTCAATCGCAATAGATGGAGCAAACAAAATATTCCATGATAAAACCAGATTTAAACAATACCTATCCACAAATCCAGCCCTACAGAAAGCACTAGAAGGAAAAATTCAACATAAGGAAATTAGATAAACCCATGAAAACACAGGCAATAAAAATTCCCACACCAACAAATACCAAAGAAGAGAAACACACAACACTACCACCAAAAAATAACAGGAATTAACAAACACAGGTCGTTAATATCCATTAATATTGATGGTCTCAATTCACCTGTGAAAAGACACAGGCTAACACAATGGATAAAAAAACAGGATCCATTCTTCTGCTGCATACAAGAAACACACCTCAACTTTAAAGACAGACACTACCTCAGAGTAAAAGGCTGAGAAAAGACTTACCAATTAAATGGACTTAAGAAGCAAGTTGATGTAGCTATCCTAATATCTAATAAAATAGACTTCAAACTAAAATCAATTGAAAGAGATAGGGAAGGACATTACCTATTTATCACAGGGAAAATCCACCAAGATGAAGTCTCAATTCTAAACATTTATGCCCCAAATACAAGGGCACCCACATTTGTAAAAGAAACATTACTAAAGCTTAAATTGAACATACACGCCCAGCACTCGGGAGGCAAAGCCAGGCGGATCTCTGTGAGTTTGAGGCCAGCCTGGGCTACCAAGTGAGTTCCAGGAAAGGTGCAAAGTTACACAGAGAAACCCTGTCTCGAAAAACCAAAAAAAAAAAATTGAACATACACTAGTAGTGAGAGATTTCAATACCCCACTCTCACCAATGGACAGGTCTACAAGGCTGAAACTTAACAATGAAATAAGGGAACTAACAAACATTATGACTCAAATGGATTGATAGATATCTACAGAACATTCCACCCTAACACAAAAGAATATGCCTTCTTCTCAGCACCCCATGGAACCTTCTCTAATTGGCTACATGCTCGGTCAAAAGGCAAATCTCAACAGATACAAAAAAATTGGAATAACCTCATATATTCTATCGGACCACCATGGCTTAAGGTTAGATTTCAACTAAAACAAAAATTACAGAAAGCCTACAATCCCATGGAAACTGAATAATTCCCAACTGAATCACCAATGGGTCAAGGAAGAAATAAAGAAAGAAATTAAAGAATTCCTAGAATTCAATGAAAATGAAAGTACAGCATACTCAAACTTATGGGACACTATGAAAGCAGTGCTAAGAGGAAAATTCATAGCTCTATATCCCACATAAAGAAGTTGGAGAAATCACACAATAGTGACTTAACAGCACACCTGAAAGCTCTAGAACAAAAAGAAGAAAACTCACACAGGAGGAATAGATGCCAGGAAATAATCAAATTGAGGGCTGAAATCAATAAAATAGAAGCAAAGAGAACAACACAAAAAATCAATGAAACAAAGAGTTGGTTCTTTGAGAAAATCAACAAGATAGACAAGCCCTTATTCAAATTAACCAAAAGACAGAGAGAAAACACCCAAATTAACAAAATCAGAAATCACCAGGTCATACTTCAAAAACCTGTACTCCACAAAATTGGGAAATCTGAAAGAAATGGACAATTTTCTGGATAGGTAGCAAATACCAAAGTTAAATCAAGACCAGTTAAACTATTTAAATAGACCCCTAAGGAAATAGAAATAGTCATTAAAAGTCTCCCAACCAAAAAAAATTCCAGGGCCAGATGGTTTCAGCACAGAATTCAACCAGATTTTCAAAGAGCTAATTCCAATACTCTTCAAATTGTTCCACACGATAGAAACAGAAGGAGCATTACCAAACTCTTTTTATGAGGCTACAATTACCCTGATACTCAAACCACACAAAGATGCAACAAAGAAAGAGAATTACCAACCAATCTCCCTCATGAACATTGATGCAAAAATACTCAATAAAATATTGGCAAATCAAATCCAAGAGCACATCAAAAACATTATCCACCATGATCAAGTAGGCTTCATCCCAGGCATGCAAGGATGGCTCAACATACGAAAATCTGTCAATGTAATACACCATATAAACAAACTAAAAGAAAAAAACCACATGATGATCTCATTGGATGCTGAAAAAGCTTTGACAAAATCTAACACCCCTTTGTGATAAAGGTCCTAGAGAGATCAGGAATGCAAGGAACATACCTAAACATAATAAAGGCAATTTACAGCAAGCCGACAGTCAACATCAAATTAAATGAAGAAAAACTCAAAGTGATTTCACTAAAATCAGGAACAAGACAAGGCTGTCCACTCTCTCTACATTGATTTAATATAGTACTTGAAGTTCTAGTTAGAGCAATAAAACAACAAAAGGAGATCAAAGGGATAGAAATTGGAAAGGAAGAAGTCAAACTTTATTTACAGATGACATGATAGTAAACATAAATTACCCCAAAAATTCTACCAGGGAACTCCTACAACTGATAAACTCCTTCAGCAACATGGTAGGATACAAGATTAACTCGAAAAAATCAGTAGTCCTCCTATATACAAATAATAAATTGTATTGGCATTCCTGCTGAGCTAGCTGCCCCTGGCCTGGCTCCAGAGAGTAGCACCTAGCCCTAATCCATCTTTTCTTTATCAGACTCCTTTTGTTTCTCTTGTTGCCCTCTATGTGAATCTTGTCTCTGGAGTTTCCCAAGGATACAAAGGCCCATGAAAAACTTGGTTCAGGAAACCCAGAAGACCGTGGTACCTGAGAAATGGAGGAATTTGCACTTGGCATTGTATTGTTGGGAGCCCCTTTCAGGTTGTTTTGAGCATATGGAAATTAACTGGCTAAACCGTATTGGAGAGAAATAAAACTGCCCTAGGTGAAGGGTCAATGCTTCAGTCCTTCGAGGCTGGACCTCCCTGCAGCCATGAGAAGCTAGATTCATATTCATTCTTAAGATGCCTCTGTGTCTTCATTCCATGGACCTGCGTGAGCTCACACACCTGTGTAGCGAATCACACAGCTACAATAAATGGGCTTAGAAAGAAATCAGAGAAACTCACCCTTTACAATAGCCACAAGTAATATAAAATACCTTTGGGTAACTCCAAATAAGCAAGTGAAGGACCTGTATGATAAGAACTTTAAGTCTCTGAAGAAAGAAATTGAAGAAGATATCAGAAAATGGAAAGATCTCCCATGCTCATGGATAGGTAGGATTAACATAGTAAAAATGGCAATCTTACCAAAAGCAATCTACAGATTGAATGCAATCCCCATCAAAATCCCAACACAATTCTTCACAGTCTTGGAAAGAACAATACTCAACTTCATATGGAAAAACAAAAAAACAGGATAGCTAAAAGAATCCTGTACAATAAAGCAACCTCTGGGGGTATCACAATCCCTGACTTCAAGCTCTACTATAGAGCTATAGTAATAAAAACAGCTTGGTACTGGCATAAAAACTGACCTATGGAATCAAATTGAAGACCCTGACATTAATCCGCACACCTATGAACATATGATTTTTTATAAAGAAGCCAAAACTCTACAATGGAAAAAAGAAAGCATCTTCAACAAATGGTACTGGCATAACTGTATGTCAACATGCAGAAGATTGCAAATAGATCCATATCTGTCACCATGCACAAAACTCAAGTCCAAGTGGATCAAAGACCTCAACATAAATCCAGTTACACTGAACTTGATAGAAGAGAAAGTGGGAAGTTGTCTGGAACGCATTGGCACAGGAGACCACTTCCTAAATATAACACCAGTAGCACAGACACTGAGAGCAACAATTAATAAATGGGACCTTCTGAAACTGAGAAGCTTTTGTAGAGCAAAGGACACAGTCAATAAGACAAAACAACAGCCTATAGAATGGGAAAAGATCTTCACCAACCCCACATCTGACAGAGGTCTGATCTCTAAAATATATAAAGAATTCAACAATCTTTCAAGAATCTAGAAATCAAAATACTGAACAATCCAATTTGAAAATGGGCTACAGAGCTAAACAGAGAATTCTCAACAGAAGAATCTCAAATGGCCAAATGACATTTAAGGAATTGCTCAACATCCTTAGTCATCAGGGAAATGCAAATCAAAATGACTCTGAGATACCATCTCACACCTGTCAGAATGTCTAAGATCAAAAACACTGAAGACAGCTTATGTTGGAGAGGATACCGAGCCAGGGGAACACACCTCCACTGTTGGTGGAAGTGCAAACTTGTACAGCCACTTTGGATATCACTATGGTGGTTTCTCAGAAAATTGGGAATCAATCTCAAGACCCAGCTATACCACTCTTGGGCATATACCCAAGGAATGCTCAAACATACCACAAGGACACATGCTCAACTATATTCATAGCAGCATTATTCATAATAGTCAGAATCTGAAAACAACCTATGTGCCCCTCGACTGAAGAATTGATAAAGAAAATGTGGCACATATACACAATACTCAGCAGTAAAAAACAATGATATCATGAAATTTGCAAGCAAATGGATGGAACTAGAAAATATCATCCTGAGTGAGGTAACCCATACTCAGAAGGACAAACATGGTATGTATTCACTCATAAGTTGATAGTAGATGTAAAGCAAAGGATAACCAGACTGCAACCGACAGCTCCAGGGAGGCTTGCTAGCAGGGAGGAACCTAAAAGGGACGCATGGATTGCCCAGTGAAGGAGAAATAGATGATATCTACATTAGCAAACTGGGAGTGAGGGGGGTAATGGAGAGCAAGGGATGGGGGATGAGAACATAGAGGAACGGGAGGCTCAAGCTGGAACAGGAACAGAGTGGGAGAGCAAGGAAAGAGATACCATGATAAATGAAGACATCATAGGAATAGGGAGAAACAGGGTGCTAGGGAAGTTCTCAGGAATCCTCAAGGATGACCCCACCTTAGACTACTGGCAATGGTCGAGAGGGTGCCTGAACTGGCCTACTCCAGTGATCAGATAGGTGATTACTCTGTCATCATAAAGCCTTCATCCAGTGACTGATGGAAACAGATGCAGAGATCCACAGCTACGTGCCAGGCTGAGCTCCAGGAGTCCAACTGATGAGAAAAAGGAGGGATTCTATGAGCAAGGGACATCCAGATCATGATGGGAAAACATACAGAGACGGCCAGCCAACTAGTGGAGATGCATGAACTGTGGACCAATAGCTGTGGAGCCCCCGTGGTACTGGATTAGGCCCTCTGGATAGGTGAGACAGTTGTTTAGTCTGAACTGTTTAGGGGACTCCCAGGTAGTGGGATCGGTATCCATCCCTGGTGCATGAGCCGGCTTTTTGGAGCCCAGTGCCTATGGTGGTACACATTCCACAGCCTTGGTGCAGGGAAGAGGGGCTTGGACCTGCCTCAACTGACTCTGCTGACTCCCCATGGGGAGGAGGTGGGGCTGGGGGTGGGTTGCGGGGGAAGGCTGGGGGCCGGGAGGAGGGAGGAGAGGGGATCTGTGGTTGGTATGTAAAATGAATAAAAAAATCTTAATAATAAAAATTCCTTTATAAAAGAAAAGAAAGAAAACCCAACTTCAACCTAGTCTATTCCTCTGCACTTTCCAGAGAGACCCTTCTACCAAAAAAAAAAGTAAATAAATAAAGATGTAATCATTTTTTCTTTAAAAACTCATGAAGTTCATATTAACTCAGTAATGCATGGTTGGTTCAACAAATGCAAATTAATAAATGTAATATAGCATGCAGAGTTAAGGAGGGAAATCACATGGTCATCTCATTAGCAGCAAAAAAAAAAGAGGCTTTTGGCAAAATTCAACATCTCTCTTCTGATTCTGGGAATAGAAGGCACATTGCTCAGCAAAATAAAGACTGTGGCAGAACTATAGACAATGTGAGACTGACAGGGAAATTTTAAATACCTCTTTTTGGGTGAGGGAGACGGCTTAGAGGGTCAAAACACCTGCTGCTCACCCCTGACAACCTGAGCTGGATCCCTGGAGTGCACAGAGCTGTGCGTCAGTCCTGTGTGAGTTCACCCTCAGGTCTTTCAGCTATTGCATAATTTACAATTTTTTTCTTTCTACATACAAACATTTTTTCCTACATGTATGTCTTTGAAGCACATGGTCAGAAGAGGGCGTCAGATCCCCTGAAACTGGAGTTAAGAATGGTTTGAAGCTGCCACGAAATGGGAACCCAAGTCCTCTGCAAGAATAACTAGTGTTTTTAAGTGCTGAGCCATCTCTCCATTCTCTATTACAGAATTTAAAAGTGTAACAGACATCTGTTTGAAAAGGACAAATGAAATATTTTCACTTAGTGTGTTCGTGGTTGTTATGGACATTCAAAAAACAAACAAAAAGCACCAGACTCCTCTCCAAAGCAGGGAGTGCATGCAATACCATGAATTTGGTACAAATCCTACAGCTGGGGGGGCACATGGCCAAACAAGCCAGCATACGACCTTCTTTTCCTACATGCACGTGTTGTGAGACTTCCTTCTAAATATTTACATCTGTACTGACAGCTCTCAGCCTGAGGGTGAAGGTGAATGCAGTGACTCATACCTGCTCAAAGTGCAGAGAATAAGTGGTTGAAGAGTGCTCACACCTAAACAGGACAGCAACACTCCCTATCCCTACCCAAAGGTCCAGGAAATACTGAAAAAGAGAGGACAGAGAGCAAAGACTGGGTAAGGAGAGAGTGTCATGAAACACTGCCATCCAGATATGACATTACTGTAACCGTGAACACAGCAGCTATGCAAACTTGCACAAACTTGGGCCTTCCAACTTTCCACAATGGATAGAGGAAGCATCAGTGAAGACCCATCCCTTCCTGAGAAGTAATGAATAGTTAATTGTTGACCACGGCAACTCTTTTTTGCTTACAAAGGAAAGCATTTAATTGTGGCTGGCTTATAGTTCAGAAGTTTAGTCCATTATCATCATGGCAGAAAGCAAGGCAGTATACAGGAAGACATGGTCCTGGAAGAGGAGCCAAGAGTTCTTACAACTTGATCCACAGGCAACAGGAAGAGACAGAGCCAATAGGCCTGGCTTGAGCTTCTGAGACCTCAAATCCCACCCCCAGTGTCACACTTTCTCCAACAAGGCCACACCTCCTAATAGTGCTGCTCCCTATGAGCCTATAAGGGACATTTTTATTCAAACCACCACAGTTTCCATGTCAGTCTGACTTCCAATCTCTTAAATTTTAACTTTTTTCAATTTGTTTATTCATTCATATTTATTTTACATCCCAGCTGCAGCCTCCCCCCATCCTCCCCTCCCAGTCCCTCTCCCCTACTCTCCCACTCCAACCCCCCAATCCCCTTTCCTTCCATCTCCATCCATGAAAGGGCCCATCTCCTATGAGTATCAATAAAATGTGGCATATCAAGTTGCAGTAAGACTAGGCACCTCCTCATGTATTAAGGCTGAGCAAGGTGACCTAGTATGTGGAGTAGGGTCCCAAAAGCCAGCAAAAGAGTTAGAGACAGCCCCTGTCCCCACTGTTAGGAGTTCAACAACTACACAATGTAACATATATTCAGAGTCTAATTGCAGGCTCCCTGGTTGTTGGTTCAGTCTCTGTTAGCCTCTATGAGCCCAGGTTAATTGATTATGTGAGCCTTCTCATGGTGTCCTTGACCCCTCTGGCTCCTACACTCCTTTCTCCTCCTCCTTCTCCACAGGAATCCCAAACTCTGCCTAATGTTTGGCTGTGGATCTCTGCATCTGCCTCCATCAGTTGCTGGATGAAGCCTTTCTGATGACAATTGGGCCAGGCACCAATCTGGTCAAAGGAGACAGCCAGTTCAGGCTACTTATCCACTATAGCTAAGAGTCTAAGCCTGGATCCTCCCCGTAGGCTCCTGGGAGATTCCCCTGTGCCAGGCTTGACCATGGCAACTCTTATAAGGCAAACACTTAATTTAGGGTGGCCTGCTTACAGTTTCAGAGGTTCAGTTCATTATTATCATGGTGGGGAGCATGACGGCATGCAGGCAGACATGGTGCTGGTTACATCTTGACTTGCAGGCAACAGGAAGTCAACTGACACACTGGGCAGTATTCTAAGCATAGGAAGCCTCAAAGCCCGCCCCCACGGTGACACACTTCTTCCAACAAGGCCATACCCACTCCAACAAAGCCACACTTCACAATAGTGCCACTCCCTATGAGATTATTGGGGCCAATTACATTCAAACTGCCACAAGAGGGAAGGAAAACAATATAAGGAAGAAAGCCAGACAGTCAGTTTGGTCTGTTACCTTCTGATTTACATTCTTGGGAGACTGGGCAAGGTACCCACAGAAAGAGTGTGTGTGTGTGTGTGTGTGTGTGTGTGTGTGTGTGTGTGTGTTGTGTGTTGTGTGAAAGTGGGTTCTGCAATGAAGATGCTGAATCAGAGACCTGCTTTCCTCTGCAGATTGGGCACTCTGAGGGTAGTCATAAAGAAATGAGGGTTGTGGGTCTCTGCTGTGGAATTCTGCCCTCTGGCAAGACATGGCCTTGTGGCAGTGATTACACATGGGAGACCTTCATAAAATTGAGCCTATTGATTGTCCATCACAGAGGTGAGGCTCACAAGGCCACCATACTCCTCCCCAGGAATTTATAGACAATTAGTGGTTACTAAGGGAGAGGCCTCAGGAGGTCTCACCCCTCCCCACAAGAGAGTAAGCTGTTGCTACAAGTAGGGACTCAGGAAGCCATACTCCTTTCCAAGGGTGTACAGGCAGTTAACAGTTGCCAAAGGAGATATTTTCCTGGTGTTGTTAGATGGGACTGGGATGGAATGGCAAAATCTCCTACCTCAACAGGAGCAGACTGCCCTTTAATTAGAACAATGAAAAGCAACAACCTCTCCATGGGAATGAAGACTGTGCATACAGGCTGTGGTACAAAGGCTTGAGATCTTGTGGGGTTTGCAGTGGGAAGTGCCTATCAGAGTGCAGTCCAGTGGAAATTTTATTGGTCTTGGTTCAGCCTCTGCAGTTTCAGATAACAACCATCTATATTGACAGGTAACCTTGACCACTGTGGTCTGGATTTCAGATAGAAGCCATCTACAGGAGCAGGTATCCTTGAGTATGGGAAGCTTCTGCATCAGGATTTGCCAGCCAGAGTATTTTTACCCTTTAAGTATAGCCTTTACCCATGTGCCTGTAAACAATCCCTTACCCACACTCCTGTAAGCAACTCCAGTTAAACTCACTGTTTGACCAAGCTAGACTTGAGTAGAATATCATCTTCTCACTCTGTCTCTGGTAAATAGACATCTCTCCCAGGTGAAATTCATACAGAGGTTCCTCCTGCCTTCCCCCAACCCGTCTCAACCCACTACACCCCTGCATTGTGAAGCAAGGGCAGGCACAGTGATGTCACAGACCACCACTGTTCTAGCCTCTCTCTCTCTCTTTCTGGCCACCCTGGGCCTTGATCCGCCTTTCCACTGGTGCCCCAGAGAAAAGAGGTCTACCTTGACAAGCAGCCTCACCAGGCCACTTGCAGCCATGGATGTCAATGGACACCCAAAGCCCCAGCCCTCCCCAGAGACTCCTGGTCCTCTTGCCCTGAACTCCAGCACACTCCTAGTGAACAACAGTCTACAGCAAGATTCCCTCAACCTGGTTGTCGACAGGCTCCCACCAAAGACAGGTGCTGTGGTTATTGACATGGGCACAGGCACCTGTAAAGTAGGCTTTGCAGGACATTCCCAACCCACCTATACCGTGGCCACCATCCTGGGTTGCCAGCCCAAGAAACAGGCTACCAAGGGCCGGTCAGAGCTGGAAACTTTTATTGGGGAGGCAGCCCGCTCCCGCCCAGAGCTGAGGTTGGTGAAACCTATTCGCAACGGCATTGTAGTGGACTGGGAAGCAGCCGAACTAATCTGGCGACACATCCTGGAACATGATCTCCGAGTGGCCACCCAGGATCACCCTCTACTGTTTTCGGATCCACCCTTCAGCCCAGTCACCAACCGTGAGAAGTTAATAGAAGTGGCCTTTGAGTCTCTGCACTCCCCAGCCATATATGTGGCATCTCAATCTGTATTGTCAGTCTATGCCCATGGGCGTGTTAATGGACTTGTTGTAGACACTGGCCATGGAGTCAGCTACACAGTGCCAGTTGTTCAGGGCTACAACCTACCCCATGCCATCCAACGCTTGGACCTGGCCGGCAACCATCTTACTGCCTTTCTAGCAGAGATGCTGCTGGGCTCTGGCTTCTCATTGCGACAAGAGGACCTGGACATAGTGGAGAACATCAAGCATCGTTACTGTTATTTGGCCTCAGATTTCCAAAAGGAGCAGGCTCGTCTAGATCAGGAGTGCAAGCAGACCCTGAAGCTGCCGGATGGACGGACTGTCACTCTGGGGAAGGAGTTATTCCAGTGCCCAGAGCTCCTATTCCATCCCCCCGAGATACCAGGACTGTCGCCCATGGGCCTCCCAGCCATGGCTGAACAGAGCCTCATAAAGGTGCCTCGGGAGCTACGGAACCACGTGGCCCAGAATGTGCTCCTGTGTGGAGGCTCCTCCCTCTTTACTGGCCTGGAGGGTCGCTTCAGGGCAGAGCTACTGCGCTCCCTGCCACCTGAGGACCACGTGGTGGTGATGGCACAGCCCAACAGGAACCTCTCTGTGTGGATTGGGGGCTCCATTCTGGCCTCGTTGCACGCTTTCCAGTCCTGCTGGGTCTTGCGGGAACAATATGAAGAAAGGGGACCTCAGGTTGTATACCGAAAATGCTACTAACAAGGGTCAAGGTGGGAAGGGCTGAAGGCAGTAAAGCTTTCTTGCCAAGCAAACTCAGTCCTGTTGTCTTCCAGCTCTATCCGTGCTCTAAGGTCCACCCAGATGACTCATGTTCTCATTAAGCCACTAGCCTACACCCTCCAACTTACCCCTCAAACCCTATCCTCCCATCTCCAACCCCTCACAACCCTGGTATCTTCTCCTCTAAACATTTCTGACTGGAAACTATCCTAAAATATCCATGACCATCCCTCTGAGACACCCTAATACTTTTTTTTAATTTAAGGAAAAAAAATTTTTTTTTTTTTGGTTTTTCGAGACAGGGTTTCTCTGTGTAGCTTTGTGCCTTTCCTGGATCTTGCTCTGTAGACCAGGCTGGCCTCGAACACACAAAGATCCACCTGCCTCTGCCTCCCGAGTGCTGGGATTAAAGGCGTGCGCCACCACCACCCGGCATAATTTAAGAAATTTTTTATTCATTTTACATACCAACCACAGATTCCCCTCTCATCCCTCCTCCTGGTCCCCCCCCAGTCTTCCCCCCATTCACCCACCCCCATCCCCTCTTCCAAAAGAGTAAGGGCTCCCATGGGGAGTCAGCAAAGCATGGTACCTGCAGTTGAGGCAGGAATAAGCCTTCCCCCTGCATCAAGGCTGAGCAAGACATCCCACCATAGGTAATGGGCTCCAAAAAGCCAGCTCATGCACCAGGGATAGGTGCTGATCCCACTGCCAGGGGCCCCTAAAACAGACCAAGCTATACAACTGTCTCCCGTATGCAGGGCGCCTAGTCTGGTCTCATGCAGGTTCCACAGCTGCCGGCCTAAGTTTGTGAGTTCCTACAAGTTTGGTTCAGTTGTCTCTGTAGATGTCCCCATCATGATCTTGACCACTCTTGCTCATACAATCCCTTTTCCCTCTCTTCAACTGGACTGCTGGAGCTCAGCCTGGTGCTTGGCTGTGGATCTCTGCATCTGCTTCCATCAGTTACTGGATGAAGGCTCTATAATGACAGTTAGGGTATTTACCAATCTGATTACCAGAGAAGGCCAGTTCAGGCACCCTCTCCACTATTGCTAGTAGTCTAAGCTGGGGTCATCCTTGTGGATTCCTGGGAATTTCCCTAGCACCAGGCTTCTCCCTAACCCCAAAATGTCTCCCTCTATCAAGATATCTCTTTCATTGCTCTCCCACTCCATCCCTCCCCCAGTTTAGCAATCCCATTCCCTCATGTTTTCAACCCTCTATTGCCCCACTTCACCCCCAGTTTACTCATGGAGAGGGATACCCTAATTCTAATCCCTTAAATATACTTCCCTCCTAACAAACCCTAAAACAACACCGTTTTTCAGTCCTGTCAACCCACCTTCTAGGGATCTGTAGCCTATCTGTCCATCCATGGCATCCTCAGGTTGAGGAAAGCACACAGATACATCTAAATGTTCCCAAAATGTCCTTAGAATCACACACACACACACACACACACACACACACTGGAAAGCTGTCTCCAAATTTCCATGGACTCTTAATGTTTTAGACTTTAGGTCATCTCCCTTGATATACTTCCTCAACCCCTCCAAACCGTTCCCCCAAAAAGTCTTCACAAGATGTTCTACATACCACACCCCAGAATTCTTCCAAAAATACTCCAACTCTACTCACCCTCCAAGACTGCACCCTTTGTTATCCTTTCAAACACACCCCTTATAGTCCACTCATTCTTTTTTTTTCCTTAATCCATGCATGGATTTCTTTTCCCTTTGAGAATTTTATATGCAATCTGTCTTCATTTTATCCATCCCCCATTTCCCCTCCAGTGCCTCCCAGAGCCCCTCTACTACATCCTCCTTCCAACCTCATGATTTCTTTTGAGTCCACACCCATTGAGTCCACTCAATAGTGGCCATGTGGGCATGAGTATAGGGCCATCCACTGTCATGTAGGCATCCTAACAGGGAACACTGCCCTGAAGAAAACTCATTCTCCCTATCCAAAGCTCTTCAACTTAGGGAACCCCCTCTTCCATCTACGCTGGAATGTTAAATGGCTGGATATTGCATAGGCCTTGTGCAGACAAGCACAGCTGCTGTGAGTTCATAAATGTAATGGCCTGATGTGTAGTGAAAACACTATTTTCCGACAGTCCTCACCAACCTCTGACTTTTAAGAATTCTCTGTCCCCTCTTCTTAAAAGCTCCCTTAGTCATGGGAAACAGTGTGGCGTCCTATCTAGGGCTGCAAATTCCACATTTACTTGGTCTCTGCACTCTGACCACCTGGAGGGTCTATATATTGCTTGCCATTCACTGCAAAGCAAATATTCTCTGGTGAGGAATGAAAACTGCACTAATCTATCAGTACTGGAAGACAGGAAGGGTGTCAGGAGTGTGGGCCACTCACTCTCAGCTAACCAAACCCCTTTGTTCTCTCCAGACTCTACACATGAATACTAAATCTCCATCCACCACCTTCAAGGTCTCCTTTAAATGACCTACTAACAGATCCCCTAAAACTATCCCCTTCCCATCCTGGTATATCTCTCCAGACCTTGCTCTCACAATCCTGTAATCAGTTTCTCACAACTCATCTCCATCAATACCTACCAAAGAACACCAAGCCCCAAAACCTTAGGCTGATCCCTACTGCTCAAAGCTGATATCATTGTTTCCACCAGAAACAGTCCCACGTGGCCACCTTACAAGGATGCTTTCCAACTCTGTTCCTCTGCCCTTACATCCTCCTAGGAAGACTCTGAACTCCCAGATTTGGGTCTTAATATGTATGCACTTCAGGGGCATCCTTTGTTGAGCCTGTTAATACCTACAAAGCCCTCTTCTGTGTTATATTATAATCTCCCAACTCCTTCCCCATGACCCCTCTCCAAAGACACTCTTCCAGCGTCTTCCCCATGTTGAACCCCCAGAACACCCTTCTCTGAAACTTCTACGTGTTTTCTAGAACTCGCCACAGGACCAATTCCCAGGTGCCCTGTTATCAGCCCAGACTAGGATACTAATGGGTAACGAGGTTCTCAAGAGCAATCCATTAAACTATGACCCTCAGGCAGATGTTCCCGGTGAGAAACACCTGGACAGTGGTTCCCTTCACCTGCTCCTACTTATGTCCCTAAGGGCCAGTTGTCCTAGTCATTCCCAGCCCCATTTCCCTTCATTCATTCAGAGCTGATTACCACCTGTTTATATTGATGCTCAGCCTATGACTTTGACATAGCCTCAGGGAATTTCTCTGCCCTGGGACCCTGAGGCCTCTCCAGCCTAGCTGTGTTCTTGCTGAGCCTGGAGTGGGAACTCAGTTCTTTCCCTGAAGCACCTGGATTCCTCTCTGGAGGTAGGACCTTCTGCACCAAGTCCTCCAGTAGAGACTGAGGGACATCAGGAACCCAGCCAGAAATGGGGGACACATGTGCCCAGTTTGTTGTTACAATAAACAGATTTCCCTGGAGTTTATTCAAGTCTATTCCAGGCCCTCACAACCCTCAGCCCAAAGTGTCAGTCTAGCCAAACACACACACACACACACACACACACACACACACACACGTCTGTGTCTCTGCCTACATCCCTAACAGCTCTTGTCTTGTCTTGTGATTGTGTGTGCATGTACATGTGTGGTCTACATGCACATGTGTATGTAGGAACTAGAGTAGGATATTGGATGTCCTGCTCTCTCCTTCTGTACTTTGTTCCTTTGAGACAGGGCTTCTCACTGAACCTGGAGCTAGATTGACAGCCAGCAAGATTGGCAGGCAACAGATTGGCAGTTTTAGCAATCCTTCCTGTCTCCCCATTCACACCCTCTGCACTGGGGTTAAAGACAACTTTTTACATGAATCCTGGGAATTTTTTATTTTGTTTTTGTTTTTGTTTTCTAGACAGGATTTTTCTGTGTATCCCTGGCTGAACTAGAACTCAGCGATCTGTCTGCTTCTGCCTCCTGAGTGCTGGAATTAAAGGCATGTGCTGCCACACCTGGCAATCCTGAGAGTTTAACTCAAGTCCCTACCAAGCATTCTTACCCACTGAAAGACCTCCCCGGCTGCTGTGCTGTTTTTAAAATGCTGGTCTCATATTGTCCAAGGTACACTGGAGCTCACATACAACACACACATTACATTCACACACATCACACACCCACAACACTCACATACAAAACACACATTACATTCACACACATAACACACACACCACATACTCACACACATTTACATATATCACACACATCACACATTCACACACACCACACATAAATCACATACACATACAGATCACATTCACACACACACTCACACATATAACATACACACCACACACTCACACACAAATCACATATACTCATACATCATATTCACACACATCACACATACTCACACACACACACACACACAAACACACACGTCTTTTCTGCTCTCTCACTCTCCTAGCATAACTTTTTTTTAATGTGCATTAATGTTTTGCCTGAGTGTATGTCTGTGTGAGAGTGTTGGGTCCCAGGGAACTGTGGTTACAGACGGTTGTGAACCACCATGTGGGTGCTGGGAATTGAATCCAGGTTCTCTGAAAGAGCAGCCAGTGCTCCCAACCACTGAGCCATCTGCAGCCTCCCTAGCATCACTCTCACATGGTAATTTTCCCAAAGTATAAACATGTGTATTTGTGGAGCACTCTAAGTTGTCCCACAAATCTGCCATTAGGAAACAGGGTGCACAAGAGAGAACACTAGATATTTGTCTTTATGAGTCTGGGTTACCTCACTTAATATATTTTCCAGTTATACCCATTTTCCTAGAAATTTCACAATTTTATTTTTATGGCTGAATAAAAGACAAACAAGTGAGGAGGGAATAAGGTGGGGCAGGGGAATCAACCAGAACTAAGTACGAAAATGCCCGAGGAAATCTGTTCCTTTGTATGCTGGGTTTTTTCTCTTTTTTTTTTTTCTTTTATTTTCTTTTTCCCCCTCTTATTAAAAGTAAATTCTTTTCTCATACAGTATATCCTGATTACAGTTCTTCTTCCTTTATTCCTCACAATTCCTCCCCACGTCCATCCACGCCCATCCAAATCCACTCCCTTTCTGTCTCCCATTAGAAAAGAACAGGTTTCTAAGTGGTAACAACAAAACATAATGAAATAAAATATAAAATACAATAAGCTAATTTTTTAGTGAAAACAAAATGTCATTTTGGGGAAGGAGAGAAGAAGGGAGGGAGGGAAGGAGGAAGGGTAGCAGGACTAGGCTAATTGTACATTCTCAGCTAGGGGTTGAGGCCTACTCTGAATCTGCCAGGTTACCAAGAAGAAAGCAGGACATATTTTGTTTTCCCATCAGGGGGCAGCACCTTCAAGTTCAAAAGACCAAGGTAGCTTCTACTTTAACACAGTGGTTCTCAACCTTCCTAAAACTGCCACCCTTTAATATAATTCCTCATGTTGTGGTGACCCCAATCATAAAAATATTTCCATTGATACTTTATAACTGTAATTTTGCTACTGTTAGGAATCATAATGTAAATATCTGTGTTTTCCAATGGTCTTAGCAACTCCTCTGAAAGGGCCATTCGACTCCCAAAGGGGCTGCAACCCATGGGTTGGGAGCTGCTGCTTTTACACAACAGGGTCAAAGGCAAGGGTAGTGACATCCGGGAAAAATTCTTCCAAATGAGAAGGGGGTGGATAGTGAGAAAAGAGGGAAATCTAGAAAAGGGGGAGAGGGAGGATGGAGAAGAGGGCAGCCGAGAGGGAGGACACAGAGGAAGACAGAATGAAAAACAGTACTAAAGTTGGAAGGGGGAAGTGCTGGGGGTATAGGAAGAATGGGAGGGGAGGGAGTGGAAGGGGGTGTGGATTTCATCAAAACTATATGTGTGACTGAAATTATCAAACAATGAAAAGAAAATAATCTGTCTCAGATGCCACTGGAAGTGGGGAATGTTCAGAAAACCCACCTTCCCTCAGCCTACTAGGACACCCACAGGCCCTCATTTAAACCAAGCTGTGACTTCCTCGGACTCTAACAATTTCCTGGGTCAGAACATTCATCTACAACCTTCCAGACATGGAGCATTCCCATTTACATACTCCCATTGATGAAGCTACCTGACCGCTATTAGAACTCTCACCCCCTCATGTGAATCCTTAGGCTCCACCTAGCATCAGCCCTAATCCTGTTTATCCAGGGCCCTGAAGACTCTCACAGCTGCCCACACACACCCTAGAGTCCGTGTGCTCTCAATCCCAGAGTTCCCAGTTCCCTCAATTTCTGGTTAAAGTCATTTACAAGCATACACTTGTCACACACAGTGATCTAAGGAAAATAAAGTCAAGACATGGGGTCTCTGCCTTCCAAATCCTTGTGACAGAGACAGACAACGTCTATCCCTTCTCTGTTTTAGACCCATTTTCTCCAACTTCCAGTCAGCTGGCATCTGTCCCTTTCACAGATCCCCAACTCCTTGCTTTCTGAAGACCCCAGAATTCATCCTCTTTCTCCAGTCTTCTGATCTCAACCCAGTCCCTTGTCCTATAGGAAGCTGAGAGAGAGAGAAAGAGAGAGAGAAAAAGAGAAAGGGGGAAATGAATGTGCAGGTGTAGGGCTGTACACACTTGTAAACTTGTGTGCAAAGGCCAGAGGACAACATTGGGTGTACTGTTCTACCACTCTTCCCTTGAAACGTGGTCTCCTGCTGAATCTGAAGCGTCTCATTTCTGCTAGGCTGGCTAGTCAGTGAGTCCACAGGATCTACCCATCCCCTGCCTCCCAGTGCTGGGGTTACAGGCACTCACAGCCATGTACGGCTGTTACATGGGTGCTGGGGATTCAAACACAGTCTGTCATGCTTGAATAGTAAGCACTCTTACCCACTGAGCCACCTTCTCAGCCCTTGAACCTTCTCTTAGGAGCCTGATCACTCCGGGGGGACCATTACAAGGGAATTAGAAATCCTAAGTCGGAACATACTGCTCTCTGCTCAGAACTTTCTGGTAACATTTTATAATATGCAAACCAAGTGCTGATCATCTTTCTACAACTCTCTTTGGCTGTCCTTGCAATCCCCCTCTACTCCACCATGCTTGCACTTTTTCTTTATATATTTATATTTATATGCTTGTACTTTTTCTGGTATATAGGGTGCATGCCCCCCTCCAGTTCATCTTGGAAACTTCACCCTATGGGCCTTTGAAAATGACTTTTTGAAACACGGGAAATATGGTTAAAAGAGGGCACTAGGGTGTGCCCTAGTTCAATCTGGCTGGCTGGCAACCTAAGAAAAGATTAGTCTGGGTGTCATGGTGTAGTTCAGGATAGATGGAAACAGGAGGACCAGAGTTCAAAGCCATCCTTGCCTACATAGTCTAAGGCCAGTCTGGACCCAAAAGGAGGAAGAGGTAAGAGAGATGGCTCTGTCAGTAAAACTTGCCTCACAATAGTGAGGACATGGGTTTGGATCCCCAGAGCCTAGAGAGAGAGAAAGAGAGAGAGAGAGAGAGAGAGAGAGAGAGAGAGAGAGAGAAGAGACGAGAGAAAGAAAAAAAGAAAGACGGAGAAGAGAGAAAGAAAGAGAAAGGGAAAGAGAGGAGAGAGAGACAGAGAGACAGAGAGGAGGGGAGAGAGAGGAAACAGAGAAGAGACAGCAAGAGACAGAGAGAGGGGAGAGGGAAAGAAAAGAGAAAAAAGGAAAGGGAAAGAGAGATGAATGAAACAGAGAGAGGAAGAGAAAGAAGAGAAAGAAAGGAAGAAGGAAAGAAAGAGAGGAAAGAAGAAAGAAAGAAAGAAAGAAAGAAAGAAAGAAAGAAAGAAAGAAAGAAAGAAAGAAAGAAAGAAAGGAAGGGAAGAGGTAAGAAAGAAAGGAAGGAGGGAAGGAAGGAAGGAAGGAAGGAAGGAAGGAAGGAAGGAAGGAAGAAAGAAAAGAAGAAAGAAAGAAGAAAGAAGAAAGAAAGAAAAAGAAAGGAAGGAAGGAAGAAGAAGAAATGAAAAGGAAAGAGAGGCAAGAGTGAGACACAGAGGGAAGGGGTAGGAAAGAAAAGAAAGAAAGGAAAGAGAGAAAGAGCTGGGTGGTAGTGGCGCACTCCTTTAATCCCAGCACTCGGGAGGCAGAGGCAGGCGGATCTCTGTGAGTTCAAGGCCAGCCTGATCTCCAAAGCGAGTTCCAGAAAAAGGTGCAAAAAGCTACACAGAGAAACCCTGTCTCGAAAAAAAAAAAAAAAAAGACAGAGAGAGAGAGAGAGAGAGAGAGAGAGAGAGAGAGAGAGAGAGAGAAGAGTTGCATGTAGGCACTTCCCTGTAATTTCAGCAATACCAAGATAGAAAGTGGATCCCTGGAAGTTCCTATCTTCCAGGATCTATGTGGCAAAGTTCCAGGCCAATGAGAGATCTTGTCTCAAACAGAAAACACAGAAGGTGCTTAAGGACCAATCCTCAAGGTTTTCCTCTAACTTCCACACAGGCACTGTGCAGTTCATATGAACACCCACACATACAAACACAGAGAGATACACTAAAATTAATGAGGAAATGAACTCTGGGAAGTTCATTGGTTAAGATTGTTTACTGTTCTTCCAGAGGACACGAGTTTGTTTCCTAGTACCCACATCAGGTGTCCACAACTGCCTAAAATTCCAGCTCCACAGGGTCTGAACATTTTTTGACCTCTTAGGAACCCACACATATGTGCATATGCACATGCATGTACTTAGAAATCAAATCTATTTTAAAAGTTGTACTGGCTGTGTATCACAGTGTTTTAAGTCTTTTTAATTTCCCTTGATACTACTGATGCTATGAAATATGAAGTGAAAGGGTAGACTTCACTAAGGACATTGCATCCTTTTCTAGGAAAGGAGCTCATGGGTTTCTGAGGGGCAGTAACTTGGTTTTTTTTTTTCCTGTAGTTGTGATAAAATGCTCTAACAAAAGCAACTTAGGGAAGAAAGGATTTGTTTGGCTGACAGCTCAAGGTACTTGAAACAGCTGGTTATGTCATCACAATCAGAAGACTGGGGATGAACATAAGCTGCTGCTTAGCTCCCTTTCTCCATTGTACACAGTCCAGCATCCCCTGCAGAGAATGGTCCTGCCCATATCAATTAAGTCATCAAGATCCTCCCCTACAGGCATGCACAGAGGCCCTTCTCCCAGGTGATTCTAGGTTCTGTCGAGTTGAGGATTAGCACTAGCTTTTGCAAGATGGTTGTATCCTATTAGTTGGACATGAGACTATATGATGTTGTTGATTTGGAGATTAAGCATGACTTAAGGAGAGACATCTGGGAATCAACTTGACAAGGGGTAGATGTGTGCTGGTGAGCGTCATGTATCACTTTGGCTAGCTCGTGCTACCCAAATGTTAGGTGACATACTAGATGTTTCTGTGGAGATATTTTTAGGTAGAAGCAAGCTTCAGATCAATAGACAGAGTAACATAGATGGTCATCCATAATAGGGCGACCCTCACCTTAATAGAGTCTCGTATGCAGGCAGTACTCCCTGCTTCTTTGCAATATCCTTAAAAAAGTATTTGGGGAAGAGGAGGAGGAAGTGGAGGTGAAGGGGAGGAGGAGAAAGAGGAAGGAAAGGAGGAAAGGGAAGGAAAGGAGGAAAGGAAGAGGAGGAGGCAGGACAGGATCTGTCCTACACCTGAAGAAAATAATCTCCCTCCTCTTCCTCTTCCTCCTCCTCCTGCAGCCATCAACTACATAGACACCTTCATGGAAGGGCAGGGCCTCATGAGTATTGGTTTCCCAGGGGTCTAAGGGGGCTTTGCTATGTCCGATGTGGGGATATTAGGGGGAAAAAATCTACATACACTATGTTCTTATGTCTGTTAACTTTATTCCTCTAAGACAAAATTCTATCAATTCAGCTATAGCTCCACCAGGCATTCAAGGCAGGAACAACTCTAGACATACCAAGCTCTATATCCGTCTACTTTATTTCACTGGGATGAAATCCTGTCTCCATAACTGCATTTCTGTCCAGCTCCCTAGCTCATAGTCCTGCTAACAACTAAACTCCTATGCTTTCAGCCTCATCTTCGTCCTCTGTATCCTCTTTCTCCATCTCTGCTGCTCTCTACTCCTGGCACTCAGAAAACTGTACTCGAGATCTGCTTACCCACTATGGAACCTCTGTCGTCCTCTCTTCTCTCTCACCAAGCTGTTCTGTCCTTGTCTACAGAAAAAGCCTGCCTTTTTTTCCCCTGGGCAGGTGGTTGCCTGCCTCCTCAGGAATGTTGCTTTATCTCTCACATTGATATGTAAAAACCTCTTTTGTTTTCAGTCAAACTGCTCTGGAGAACCACTAGGCCTCCTCAAGGCTAAGGGATGGTCTGAGCTTCCTTAGCACAGGAAACAAAGCTATGCGTCTCCCGCCAGCTTGTCTCCTAAGCTCAGCAGGGCAGTTAGTAACTTAGTAGGTTCAGCAGGTCTGGGGAGCTGAACAGTTTACCAATTGGTCTGGGCATGCAAGGATTTCATAGTAGAAGACACCTGAAATATTAAAGGCTGGGTAACACCAAATATTCATAATAAATGACTTTGCTTTTTGACAGACCCTTGGCCAAAGTTCAGCTTTAATACATAGCTGAATCTCTATGATATATTCTTGCGACCCGCAAGACATGAGTTCCTCCCATCTCTGTGACTGTCAAGCTTAACCTTTTGCAAGTCTTGTGTCACAGGTAATCAAAGATGCCAAGTTGAGTGTGGCACCACATTGTGCCTAGAAGATAGTGTCCATTACTTCATTCTGCGTTTACATTCTTTCCTGCCCCCAAGATGTTCCCTGAACCTTTGGGAAGACTGGTCAATATATTGCCCCATTTAGGGACTCAGCAGTCACTTATTCTCAGCACTTTGACTATGAGTCTCTGCAGTTATGGCTGCAAAAAGAAGTTTCTCTGACCAAAGCTGACAGCAGCACTGAGCTATGCTGTGAGTCTCACTAACCCCTGGCTTCTCCCACAACCCTGGGAGGTAGTAGTGTAGCTGCCATATCAGTTCTATGGAGAGAGAAACGGAAGGCCAGCAGTTGAATCAAAGCAAGCTGGAGCCCTCTCTTCTCTGTATGGGGACCTAGGCCTGGATCAGAGTCCCTTGCCTTCTTCTCTCCTCCTCAGGCCTGTGACGGGATGATAGCCAGGAAGCCTGGTGGGGTAGGGATAGGACAAACAACTGAAAAAGAGTTCTCAGAATTTACAGTGCTTTGGGGAAAGGGGAGAGAGGGGGCTGACCCCTGCTTGCAGAGAGTTACAATGGGTCATGAGGACCACACTGGTGGCCCTAGGGGCAGGGCAGTGGTCCTTTCTGTCCCTCATATTTCACACCCCAGGGATGCCTCAAGCACACACATGTCCTGCCCACCCTCCACACTGTGGTCTGGAGCTCACTAACAAATTTAACTAGTGATCTCCAATCCAAGGAGACCCTCTCTCAAAAATAAAGATGGCACCAGAGACATAGCTCAGCAAGTAGAGGTACTTGCCACACAAGCCTGTGACCTGAGTTCAATCCCCAGGTTCCACATAAAGGTGGGAGACAAGAACTGACCACACAGTGTCCTCTCCTGATCTCTGCATATGTGCCATGGCATGCTTGCTGCCCCCACAATAATAATATTAATTTTAATAATAATAATAATAATTTTAATGGAATTGTACTGTAAACAAAAGAATGACCCTGGAGAGTGTCCACTGGCCTCCATATCCACATGCACAACAGCATACACATACAATTTTTTTAGATACAATCAAAAAAAAACTTTTGCAGGTGGTGGTATTGTGTTCCCCAAAATATTGTGCACCCTATTAAACTTATCTGGGGTCAGAGGCAGAAAATGGTGGCACTCACACCTTTAATCCTAGCACTCCAGAGGCAGAAATCCCTCTGGATCTCTGTGAGTTCAAGATCACATTGGAAACGGCCAGCATGGTGACACACGCCTTTAATCCCAGAAAGCAAGCACGCCTTTAATCCCAGGGAGTGGTGGTAGAAAGCAGAAAGGTATATAAGGCGTGAGGACCAGAAACTAGAAGCTTTTGGCAGGTTAAGCTTTCAGGCTTCTAGCAGCACAGTTCAGCTGAGAGCCATTGGGATGAGGACACAGAGGCTTCCAGTCTAAGGAAACAAGACCAGCTGAGGAACTGGCGAGGTGAGGTGGCTGTGACCCGTTCTGTCTCTCTGATTTTCCAGCGTTCACCCCACTATCTGGCTCCGGATTTGTTTTTATTAATAAGAACTTTTAAGATTCCTGCTACAGTGGTGGTAACACACCTTTAATCCCAGCACTCGGGAGGCAGAAGCAGGCAGACCTCCAAGTCTGTGGCCAATCTGGTCTACAGAGAAAGTTTCAAGACAGCCAGGGCTACCCAGGGAAACGCTGTCTCATAAAAACCAAAATAAATAAATAATAAACAAAAATAAAAATTGGAATTGAAGCCAGTCTCATAGGGAGAATTCATGCATAGTACTGTAAACCTGGTCAAAAGCCCATGACTGAAAGTGATAAAGCCTAAGGAGAATCTACTGCTGTTGTTCTGCTAAGTGGACATGGTGTTGAATGGCCTTCTGAGGGTTGTTTATATCCATAGACTGGTGCTGCTCTCAGTCTGGGTCAGAGAAGCTTTATTCTGCAGTGTGAAATGGTCAATGCAAAGACTCAGAACTGACCATAGCACTGAGAAATAGTGACTGTTGAGTGCTAAGCCCTAACTAGATCATCAATGTCACCCCTCCGAGGCCCTGGAAATTGTGCAAAGAGAACAGAATTAATCCAAGAGCTGGAGGGTGGGGAAGAGTGTCATGAAATGTCTTCAGGACATGGCATAGATGTTGTAATCATGAACTCACAGCAGCTAAGGTTACCTGCAGGAGACTGGGCCCATCAGCATTCCACCATGGCATGGGAAGGGGCTGGCCAGTCCCCACCTCTTCCTGAGGATCTGCTGGCAGTTAACTGCTGCTAGGGGGCTGGAGAGACTTTTTCTTGAGTGGCATAGCCACTGGCTAGTTACCCCCATTCCTATAAATAACCCTCATCCGTGCTAGTGCAAGCAACCCTAGTTAAACTCCATGTGCCACAGAAAAACAAAGGCAAGAAAGTAGGACATGAATTTGTTGAGAAGCAAAGGTTCAGTAAACATGGGAGGGGAATAACAGAAGGGGAGGGTGGAAGTGAGAAAAATATATTCTATGGACCCATCAAAAGATGGAATGAATGAATGAGACTATTTGCAAACAGTCCTTTCTGAGAACAAGACATTAAAGACAAATTCTGAATATTGAAAAACAAAGACTAGAGAAAGGCATTCCAGGCAGAAGGAACAGCAAGTGGGGAGACCAGAGCAGAAAAGGACTTCGGTGTCAGTGCACTGATGAGGACCTGTTACAGTCATGTGATATGAGGCAAGGCATGTTACAGATGAGCCTCTGCTTCCCCAGCTGTCAATGAGAACTACAATAAGGAAGGCTTTGTCCAACAAATGCTAAGGTAGGACTGGGGAGACAGCTCCATTAGAATGTTGCCCACACATGCCTGTAACCCCAGCACTGTACTGGGCTGAAACAGGAGGATGGCTTTGTGGCTGCCAGCCTAGCTCTAGCTTTGGTGAGAGTCCCTGGGTCAATAAAGTAGAAAGTAATAGAGGACACTGCTGAAGACCTCCTTTGGTCTCCATGTGCACGCACAGGGGTACACACCTGCACATACAAGGGCATACACACACACACACACACACACACACACACACACACACACACACACACA